>CATIWR010606313.1:0-27329 GCA_949677035.1 Omphalea diandra | reverse complement strand
TCTTAATGAAGTTCATCCTTTCTTCATTTAGAGGTTTAGTGAAAATATCTGCAAGTTGATGATTTGTGTCAATGAATTCTAACACAACATCACCCTTTTGCACATGATCTATAAGAAAATGATGTCTAATGTCTATATGCTTGCTTCTAGAGTGTTGGATGGGATTTTTTGATAGATTAATAACACTTGTGTTATCACATTTAATGGGAATGTGATCAATCACTTTGCCAAAATCCTTCAATTGTTGTTTCATCTAAAGAATTTAAGTGCAACACCAACCTGCAACCACATATTCAGCTTCCGCGGTAGATAAGGCAACAAACACTTGCTTTTTACTAAACCAAGAAACTAGACATTCACATATAAATTGGCAAGTTTTGAAAATGCTTTTTCTATCTAATAAGCTACTCGCATAATCTACATCCGAATATCCTATGAGACTAAAGGAAGAATCCCTAAGATACCATAACCCTAAGTGAATTGTGCCATGCAAATATTTAAAAATCCTCTTAACAACATTCAAATGAGACTCTCTAGGAGAGGATTAGAACCTAACACACATACAAACACTAAACATGATATCTGGACTAGAAGCACCAAGATAAAGCAGAGATCCGATCATACCTCGATATCTCTTTTCATCTACCGTTTTACCTGATTCGTCCTTATTTAGCTTGATGGTACCACTTATTGGAGTTTTAGCTACTTTGCAACCATCCATGCCAAATTTCTTTAGTATCTCCTTTGTGTACTTGGCTTGGTTGATGAAGATCCCTTATTTGGATTGCTTGATTTGTAGACCGAGAAAGAACTTGAGTTCTCTCATCATGCTTATTTCAAATTCCCTAGTCATACACCTAGCAAAATCCTCACAAAGAGATTCATTAGTAGCACTAAAAATGATATCATCAACATAGATTTGAACAATTAATGTATCATGCTCATGTTTTTTGACAAAAAGTATGGTGTCCACCTTTCCTTTCTCAAAATCATTTTTCAAGAGAAATAAACTAAGCCTTTCATACGAAGCTCTTGGAGCTTGTTTCAATCCATATAAGGCTTTTTTCAATTTGAAAACATGGTTTGGAAAATAATGAGACTCAAAACGAAGAGATTGTTCAACATAGACTTCCTCCTCTATAATGCTATTAAAAAAAGCACTTTTCACATCCATTTGAAAAAGTTTGAAATTCATACGACATGCAAATGCTAAGAGAATCCTAATAGCCTCTAATCTTACTACGGGGGCAAAGGTTTCATCAAAATCTATGCCATCCTCTTGGTTGTATCCCTTAGCAACCAATCTAGCTTTGTTTTTAGTAATGAAACCTTGCTCATCTAACTTGTTCCTAAACACCCACTGAGAACCTATAATTGGGTGTTCTTTAGGCCTAGGGATAAGTTCCCATACTTTGTTCCTCTCAAATTGGTTGAGTTCTTTTTGCATAGCAAGTATCCAACTCCCATCATCAAGAGCCTCATCAATTGATTTTGACTTAAGTTGAGAGACAAATGCAAGATTATTATCTAAATGATGAAGTTGAGATCTAATATTTACACCTTTAGAAGTATCATCAATGATTAAGTCCTTGGGGTGACACTTAGAAAATCTCCAATCTTTAGGTAGATCTTGTCTTGGCTCATCTTCTATTAATGTTGTGACTCATCATCTATTGATGATTTACCTCCTTCTTTGTCTTTATCATTTCTTCTTGTAGTGTCTTGTAATTTCAGCTTTTCAAAATCACCTACAAGATCATCAACAAAAATACCTTTCCCAAGATCAAGTTTACTAGACTCATCAAAAACAACATTCATAGATTCTTTAACTACCATTGTACTTTTGTTAAAGACTCTGTATGCTTTACTAGAGGTGGAATATCCGAAGAAGATACCTTCATTGGTTTTAGAATCAAATTTCCCAAGATTATCCTAGGTGTTTAAAATATAACACTTACATCTAAATACTCTAAGGTATGAAATATTAGATTTTCTACCATTTCAAAGCTCATAAGAAGTTTTATTGAGAATGGGTCTTTTGAAAACTCTATTTGCAATATAACATGAGGTATTAATGGCTTCGGCCCAAAAGTAATTTGGTAAGGAATACTCATTAAGCATTATTCTAGCCATTTCTACCAATGTTCTTTTTTTCCTTTCTATAACACCATTTTGTTGTGGTGTTCTAGAAATTGAAAAATTATGAAAAACTCCATTCTCCAAACAATAATTTTCGAATGACTCGTTTTCAAATTCCTTTCCATGGTCACTTCTAATATAAGATATGAAGTAACCTTTTTCATTTTGAACCCTTTTTGCAAAACTTTTGAAAGCATCAAATGAATCATTCTTATGAGCTAGAAAAGATACCTAAGTGAATCTAGAGTAGTCATCTACAAGGACTAGTGCATAATGCTTTCCACCTAAGCTAGCACTTTTAGTGGGTCCTATCAAGTCAATATGGATAAGTTGAAGTGCTTTGGATGAACTTACAACATTTTTGGCTTTGTGAGAGGCATGGTGTTGCTTCCCCATTTGGCATGGACCACATGTCTTGTCTTTGGAGAAGTTTAGCTTAGGAAGACTTCCACTAACTTTCCTTTGGATAGGCTTTGAAGAAGATCCATACTTATATGTCCAAGCCTTCTATGCCACAACCTAGCTTCATTGCTCAAAGACATAAGACACTTAAAAGATTGGTTAGCCAAATTGTCTAAGTCAATTGAGTAGGTATTGTTTTTCCTTTCATCCTTGAAAACAACCTCATCATCCACTAAAGTGGTGACTCGACATTCCCTAGGATCAAAGGTGACTTTATTACCTTTGTCGCACAATTGACTTACACTCAACAAATTGTGTTGTAAGCTACTAACTAATAAGACATTATCAATTAAAGAACATCCATTCTTACCAATGGTTCCAATGCCAATTACCTTACCCTTGGCATTGTTACCAAATGTGACATCTCCACCTTCTTTTTCTTTCAATGCTGTGAATAGCTTTCTATTTTCAGTCATGTGCCTAGAACATCCATAATCCACATGCTTATTGCTTGATTTGGTGGTTGCCACATTCCCCTACACAACAATAATAAGTTACCTTTTCTTAGGTACCCAAGCATACTTGGGTCCTTTAGGGTTAGAAGATTAAGGGTCCTCTAGTTTGAGGTGAGCCTTCCTAATGTAGCAATGAATATTTATGTGTCCAAGTCTCATGCAATAATGGCATTGGAGTTTAGACTTAGGAGTCTTTCTCCTATGCACATATTTAGTATGAGTAGGAGGCCTTCTCATACCTTGATCATGTGAGTGCATGCATGAACATGCATGATGAGTGGGAGTAGAAAATTTTTTATGAGAATGACCATGCTTTTTATTGTAAATGTAGGCATGGTTAGCTCTTTGAGTTTTGGCTCTAGAGCTTGGGAGAACCTTCCTTTTGCCCTTAGGCTTAGGAGGCTTAGTGCTAGGAGCACTTTTCCTCCTAATTACCTTAATGCTAGATGTTTGAAGTTCTGAAGTTCTAACAAATATAGTATGAGATGATGAGGAGGCTCCATTAAAGCCTAAACCATGTCTAACTCATGGTGGTCTTTATGACATAATCAATGTGTCCAAGGCTTCTTTTCCCTTATGGAACTTAGAGATTGAGCTTCTAAGCTCAATGACTTCTCCTTTAAGAGTGTCATTCTTATTTCTTAATGAAGCCATTGAAGATGATGATGTGGAAAGTTTTTCTACTGATTTTTTGAGTTCTTCATTAAAAGTCCTTAACTTATTTACAAGATCACTAAGAGTCTTGTATTCATCTTCTAATTTCAAACACCTTTTCTTATAAGTTTTTACTCGTGACTTATATTTGTCACACCTCATGGTTAGAGCCTCTAGAAGCTCTTCATCTATCTCATAAATTTCAAAATCAGAATGAGAATGGGAAGAAGTACTTACCTCATTTGTAAAATATTCTTATGCCATGAAACATATGTTGACAACCTCTCCTTCTTCCTATTCTTCACTTGGGCTTTCATCCCAAGTTGCTAAAAAACTCTTCTTCTTCTCCTTGTCCCATCTCTTTTTCTTCTTCAATTTGGGACACTCACACTTGATGTGGCCTTGCTTGCCACATTCATAGCAAGTGACATCATTGGATTTCTCTCTTGGACTAGGAGCTATTTTCTTAAAGCCTTTTCTTTCCTTTCTTCTCTTGATCAATTCCTTTGTCCTCCTTGAGAGCATTGCTAGGTCCTCTTCTTCCTTGTCACTTTTTTCATCACTTGAGGTGATCTCTACCTCATTCTTTTTTGTTGAAGCTTTAAGAGCCATGGTTTTTCTCTCTTTTTATGGTTTATCTCCTTGGCCTCTTAGCTTATTCATCTGTTCATCTTTTTGTAAGGCCAACTCATGAGTCAAGAGTTTACCTATCAACACATCGGTTGGAACCTTTCCAATCTTCGGATTGGACTCTTATATGCTGCAAACTCTAACACCAAATTTATCTAGAGGAAGAGTTTTAAAGATTTTTGTGTTTACCTCATAGATAGTGAGAGCTCTTCCAAATTTCTTCAAGTTGGTGACAATGTACAAGAGCCTATTTGTCATTTCAGTGATGCTCTCATTGTCCTTCATCATGAAGAGTTCTATTTTGATGACATACATCTCTAAACGACTTGATTTGACTAGAGTTGTGCCTTCATGATAGTTCTCAAGTGTCTTCCAAATGACATGTGCTATTTGACAATGTTGTTTTATTCTAATCTCTTCTTTAGAGAGTGAGCTTAGAAGAATGACCATTGCTTTCTTATTTTTGTCGTTTGATCTTCGGTGAGCTTCAACCCATTCTTCCCTTAAGATTAATTCTTCATTACCATCAACAACTCTGGTGGGTGGCTTTTATTCCTTGATGACCACATCTCAAAGTTCCACCACATCTATGTTAAGATAGATTTCAATTCTATACTTCTAATAAGTATAGTATGTTCCATCAAAGTAAGGCTTATGTTGTGAGTGAATTCCCTCTTGTGCCATGATCTTTATTCACCCAATGAAGGTTTGATTGTGAAACGGAGCTCTGATATCACTTGTTGGCCCTTGGCACCAAGAGGGAGGGGGAGGGGGAAGGGGGGGGGGGGAGAGAGGTATTGGTGTATAAAAATTAAAACAATAAAGGGAGAAAAGTAATGAGTAGAAAAGAAACACAAGATTTATAGTGGTTCGGGTATAAACGACCCTATGTCCACTCCCCAATTCTTAAAAATTGGGTGTTTCACTATCTTTCACAGGTGTTTTCAAGGTTACACTAAACTTTTACACTTGTATTTTGAAGGGTCACACAATAACCTATACTATTGTGTTTTGAGGCTCACACAATAACCTTTACACTTATGTTTTTATACGCTCACACAATAACCTCTCTTCGTGTTTTGATAGGCTCATACTATAACCTATTACAATTAGTGTTTATGCTCACACCTAATAATGACTTAAAGAATAGAAAAGATTGAGTAGCAAAATTGAAAAAGTTTGGTTACAAAGTTATCAATTCTCTTGCATTTACATATGTTTGGTAAGGTATTTATAGCCTCTACCCACCAAAGAGACGTTGCAATAAAATTGGTACAAAATCTTTAAAGTGTGCTAGACATATTTTTGCATTAAATGCTTGACAGTATCAATTTGTGGTCGCTACTACTCGTTAGCAGTCGCGAAATCCAAATTCCATACAGAAAACCCCGTTTGTGTCTAACGGTTAGTCCACGTGGTAGTTTCTCATTAGTTCACCAAGAAAATATAGTCGTTGCCTTTCACCTGCTCTCAAGTAGCAGTAGTGATTTTTCTTATAAAGGCCATGACTAAGGACGCAAATTCGTCTGCCAAAAATGTTCATATTCTTCTTCATGATTTGTGGTTGCTACGAACAAGTTCTCATCGCGATTTTTATCTTCCAACGGTTACCTGGGACACTTGTCAAGTTGTGGTTGTGGACTTGATTCCCTATTGAGTTACTTCAAAATTTGCAATCGCGACTGAGGCATGATTCACACCGCGAATTCATCTTCCTTTCTTTGAATAGGTTGTGACAGAAAAGTAGCCTGCGAATACGTCTGTCTATTTTGTCAACCTACCTTGGTCTAGTTTGCGGTCGTAATTTATCAAGTTGCGGTCCCAAATTAGGAGGTACTACCTTACTTTGGAGATTTTTTAACTCCATCTGACTTCTAATGTAAAGATTAACTAAAAACTGCAAAATAACACTTAATTTGAAACATTAGAATTGATCAATCCCCTTTGTCAAGATCAAAAGATGTCCAAGACTTAGGGTTAACCACCCTAGTCCAATAGGAACCTTAGAATCATCTTGATCGTTAGTAACTAATGGGTTTAGGTTTAATCCATAAGAAGTACCTTATCTCACCACAAGCCCCATTCGCAGTATGGTATAAAAAAAAAGCAAACTAAGACCTTTCCTTTGGTTTAGACCATATGTTTTAGAAGGACAGAAAATGCCTAGATAATGTATGATACAAGTGACAAATCCTTTAACTAGAATAGCCCTTGAATCCTTCTTCGACATATTCCATATATGGTAGACTGTCCACCGAGTCATGTTATTTTCTATATTGCATCGAATAGACTGCAAAAATAATAATTGTATATGATTTACCACCCTATTACTCTCCCCTCTTTCGATCACCAAATAAGCCAATAAACGATGCATATACTTCAAAGCCAAGTCTTGAACCCTACCTTGCTAGTTCTAGCCATATAAGGTTTACACCTTTCCAAGGATGCCAAAGCAGCTTAATTATCAAAGATTAAGGGAAAATTAGTTAACCCTTCATTCGTTAACTCAAAGGCCTTAGAATCATATTAAGGGAAAGCAAGAAGCTATTGACATGAAGTTGGAAGATTATGGTTCCAAAAAGATGAATCCCTTCGCTAAAATTAGTTTCAACCAACAAAGAGCTGAAGAATACTAAGGTCAGTTCTTTGTAGGTTTGAGGATAAAGTTGTATAAAGTTTTCCCATTGAAGAATTCTCAAAAAGTCCTCAATTGGATCAAGCAAACCCACATCTGCCATTGCTCCCATATCAATGAATTTAGTTTCAAAGATATGGTGTTTGGAAAGCATCTCATAACTTCTTTCATGCTATTCAATGGTGAGTTTTAATTTTTCCCCAAGAGATGAAAGATTGGGCATGAAGGAGTAGCCCTTGCATTTGGCTGTGTTCTTGAGGCATTTAGGCATGATAAGGCTGAGAAGAAAGGTGAATTTGGGGAAGAGAATGAGATTTTTAGGGTGAGATTTGGGTGGAAAGGCTGAACTTAGGGTGGGAAATGAATAAGATTGGGATGCTAGGGTTTAGGTATAAGAAAGTGATGGGAGTGAAAGGAGTGTGAGGTTTTAAAAATCTTTTTCAAATGACATGACCATGTGCATGGTCGTCTCAATAATTTCTGTAAGAGAACTCTCAAAGATGCATGACCATTTGCATGGTTGTGTCTCAACTTTTTGCTAAATGTTTTATGTTTACACACAACCATATACATGGTCGTGTCTTAACTTTTTACCAAAAGTGGATACTGGATCGCGATGATGCATGACCATGCATATGGCTATGCAATTTTTTCTGAACCCTAATTTCTTTATTTTGGAACATGGATGTTTACATAACTTAACCATCAATATGGCCATGAATCTTATCCTTAATGGTCATATAACATCTTTAGCATCTCATAAACGTAAAATTAACCAAAAATAACTAAATTTAAGCATATTACAAGGCATCATGATATAGTATAAAGTGAAAGGAAAAGAGAACTCCCCTAAACTTAGCCTGACAATTGTAATTTGATTTCCTTTCTTGGATCACCTACATAACCAAAACACAACACGCAACTTAAAATATTAAACAAGACAAGGCAAAACAAAAGCACACAAGTAAAAAAAAGAGGAGAAAATAAGGGGATTGCCCCTAAACATGTTAGTTTAAGGTCTCTAGGTTGAACTTTATGTTGGGTTGCTATACGAAAGTATAGGGGAGATAAAGAGTCTCTCCCTTTTGTGTATTCTTCTTTATAGTATGGTTTGAATCAACATCCATTAACTTTGAGAGTCTCACCCTTAGAGTTTGTAATTTCAATAACACGATGAGAATATACTTTGACCATAATAAATGGTCCTGACCACTTAGAGTTAAGTTTTCCTAGAAAGAATCGCAATCTTAAGTTAAAATGGAACACCTTTTATCTTTCCTTAAACTTCTTTGTCAAAATATGACTATCATGACACCTTTTACTCTTCTCCTTATAAATTTGATTGTTTCATAGGCTTAAAGACGTAAAGACTTGAGTTCATTGAGTTGGAGCTTCCTCTTCCTCTTCTCTCTAGTAAGATCCCAATCAAAGTTGAGAAATTTGATTGCCCAATAAGCCTAATGCTTTAATTTGACCAATAATGACAAGCCTTCCCAAACATTAAATGATAAGGTATGGTATCAATCAATGTTTCTTAAGTGATTCTATACGCCTAAAGAGCGTCAAAAAGTTTCAAGGACCAATCCTTCTTTGAATAGTTGACCGTCTTCTCAAGAATGAGCTTGATTACTGTATTGGATACTTTTATTTGCTCACTTATTTGGGGATGGTAAGGTGTTGCAACTTTGTGTGTTACACCATACTTTTTAAGCAAAGACCCAAATTATCAGTTGCAAAAGTGAGACCCCTATGGTTATAATTGCACGCAGTGCTCTGAAAGTTGTAAAGATATGCTTCTTTAAGAATTGGAGCACTACTTTAGCATCATTAGTTAGGGTAGTGATGGCTTCAACCCACTTGGACACGTAGTCAACCACCACCAAAATATATTGGTTCTTAAATGACATAAGGAAAGGCCCCATGAAAATGAGTTCCCAAACATCAAAAAGTTGTACCTTAATCATAAAGTTCAATGGCATATCATTCCTTTTGGAGATATTTCATGTTCTTTGGAATCTATTATAAGCTTTGACAAAAATAAAATGAGAGCCAAAAGAACCCACTTTGCACTACCTTAGCTGCAATTTTGGTGGGACCAAAGTGTCCTCCACATTCCTGGGTATGGTAATGGAATAAAATGTCTCCCATCTCCTATTTTGGTACACATCTTCTTATAATACCATTAATACATTCTTTAAATACATAAGGTTATTTTCAAAAGTAAAATTTAATATCATCTATAAACTTTTTCTTTTGATGGGAAGAAAAATTATGACGAACAATGCCACTTACTAAATAATTCATAAAATTCACATACTATAGAGTTTGGAAAGCTTTCAAAAGGAAGAGTTGCTCATCCAAAAAGGTTTCATTGATCAGGATACTTACCTTTTCCTCTTGTGTATGCTCTACATGCAGAGGATGATCAACAAAACTAAGTTTTATGTACCCTTCTTGTCTTTAATCTCTAAATCGAAATCTTAGAGAAAACGAATCCATCTTATTAGCTTTGGCTTTACATCCTTCTTGGCTAGCAAATAACGACATCATTACATGAACAATATATACAATCACTTTAGAGTCGAGCAAATAAGATTTATATTTATCAAATAAAAAAAATAATGGCCAAGAGTTATTTTTCCATTGTGGCATAGTTTAGTTGAGCATCATTAAGAGTCTAGCTTGTGTATTTAATAACATAAAGCTTTTTATCTTTCCTTTGCCCTAAAATAGCTCCTATGGCATAATCGCTTGCATCTCACATCAACTCAAATGGTAATAACCAATTTGGCTTTGTCATGATTGGTATGAAGATGAGTTCTTTTGTTAACCTATGAAAAAGCATTGAGACAATCATTAATAAAGGTAAAAGAAATATCCTTAACTAATAAATCACAAAGAGGTTTAGAAATCTTTAAGAAATCCTTGATGAATCATCGATAAAACCCTGTGTGGCCTAGAAAACTCCTTATCCCCTTTACGACGGTTAGAGGAGGCAATTTTTCTATGACTTTAATCTTCGCCTGGTCCAAGTCAATTCCTTTTGATGAAATCTTATGCCTAAGCATAATACCATATTGTACCATGAAATGACACTTTTCCTAATTAAGTATAAGGTTTGTCTCTTCATATATCTCTAAAACCTTGTCAAGATTAGCTAAGGAAACATCAAAGGTATCACCAAATACAGAAAAATCATCCATGAATATTTCTATCATTCACTCTACCATTTTGAAAAATATAGCTATCATGCATCATTAGAAAGTGGTCGGTGTATTGCATAGGCCCAAGGGCATACACTTATAAGCAAATGTACGATATGGAACGTAAAGGTTGTTTTCTCTTGAACCTCTAATGCTATTTGAATTTGGTAGTAGCTTGAATACCCATCTAAGAAGCAATAGTATATATAACCTATAAGTCTTTCCAGCATTTGATCAATAAAAGGTAAGAAAAAGTGATCCTTTCAAGTTGTGACATTTAGCTTCCTATAGCCAATACATACTCTCCAATGTGTCACAGTCCTAATAGGGATAAGCTCATTATTTTTATTAGTCACAGTTGTCATCCTTACCTTCTTAGGAACTACATGGATTGGATTAACAGGAACTACTTGGATTGGACTAACTCATGGGCCATTTGGAATAGGGTAAATGATCCTCGCGTCTAATAATTTGACTACTTCTTTCCTAACCACCTCCTTCAGGTTAGGGTTAAGCCTCCATTAGTGTTTTATAGTGGGTTTGTGATTGTCTTTCATTAAAATTTTATGTATACAAAGAGGAGGACTAATTCCCCAAATGACCGTTATGGTCCATCGTAAGGCTCTAATCCTATTCCTCTATACCCTTAATTGTTTTTCCTTTTGTCTTTGGATAAGCTCATTAATAATGATAACTGATAGGGTCTCATCATTACACAAAAATGCATACCTAAGGTAAGGAGCTAAAGGCTTAAGTTCAAGGTGAGGGGGTTTAAGAATTAAAGGTGGTGTCACCTTAAGATATCTTTTATAGTTTAGAGGCTCAATAGAAGAATAAGAAGACGCATCACAATTTGAAAGTTGGAATACTTACCTCTTCGATGTCTTCCCCTTTTTCCTTCCTTAGTACTTACCATGACCTATTTTCCCACCTTTTCTCAAAAGACTTCCTTGGCGCAATCTTTGATAACATCTATCCTCAAGCACCATTAATCTTCCATAGGCTTTTTCATTGCCTTGCACATATTGAAAACCACCTCTTCATCTCCCACTCGTAAGGTAAGGGTGTCTTCCTTAACATCAACCAAACCATCATCGGTTGCTAACGATGGTTGTCCCAAGAGGAATGGAATCTCCCTATCCACTTTCATATTGAGAACTATAAAGGATGATGAACTTGTCTACTTTGATGAACATGTCATCTACAATTCCCTTAGGATAGATTATTAAATGATCTACTAGTTGAAAAGTGATCTTGGTGGGTTTCATTTCTCTAATACCTAATTTTTCAAAAATAGATAGAGGCATTAAGTTGATGATAAATCCTAAATCAAAAAAAGCTTTTTCAAAAGAAACACAACCAATATCATAAGGTATAAGAAAACAATCTCCTCTTTTAAGAGGCAATTTGTTGAGTAAAACCACTTTACATTCCTTGGTCAAGGCGACTCTCTTGTTCTTCTCTAATTTGCTTTTCTTTTGAAAGAATGTCCTTCATGAACTTTGCATATTTAGGCAATTGGCCGAGCACTTCCACAAATGGTATATTGATTTAGATTTTCTTGAGCATATCCATAAATTTTGCAAATTGCTTGTCCACTAAACTTTGATTGAGCCTTGAAGTGAAGAAAATGAGAGGTATATATGGTTTTACCTTTTCTTTAGGTTTGACATCTATAATAGTTTCTTCTTCTTTATACTCCACTTTTTTTCTTCTTCCATTTTTTCTCCCCTCTCTTCCCTAGGTTGAAGTCCCTTAGCACCCCTTAAAGTGATGGCTTTCACTTGGTCCTTTGGGTTGGTTTAGGAGTTGCTAGGCAAGGTACCTTGGGAATTAGAACTAAGGGCATTGGCTATTTATCTTACTTGAATCTCAAGGTTATGGATGAAAGATGAGTGGTTTTTATTTGCTTGATACATTTTGGTCTCGATTCTCCTCATGTTGTTCTAGCCTAAAATTATTGGAGGCTATGAATTTCTCTAATAGGTTTTCTATGCTTAATTTCTTTTCTTGTGTTTGGTAGTTTGGTGGTGAGGGTTGAAAACTAGGTTATGCTCCTTGAGCATTGGGGTTTAGGGTGTTATTATTGGACCAAAAGAAGTTTAGGTGATTATGCCAACTCGGATTCTAAGTATTTAAGTATGGATTATTAGGTTGATGGTTGAAGTTCCCCATATAGTTTACTTGCTTTTGGGCAAAAGGGTTCCTCGCTTGGTAATCAACACTCTTATGCTCACTTTCGCTATAAAATTCACACATAACCCGTATAATAGGAGAACACATAACATTACACATAAAAGCATTCAACTGTTTGGACAAGGTAGATACTTGAGCTTGTAAGATTTGGAGGGCATCCATGTTGTGAATATCTATTGCTTTATTTAAGAAAGTTCTCTCATAGGTTTGGTAGTTGTTGTTCGTCATAGTTTCAATGAACTCATATGTCGTATCAGTTATTTTATCTAATAAAGATCCCTTAACTGTTGTGTCTATAGTGATCTTGATTTGCCTAAAGAGTCCATTGTAAAAGGTGTTTAGGAATTTAATGATCCAAGCACCTTTTCAAAAGATCCACAAACCTTGCCTAAGCCTCATTCAAAGTTTCCCTATCCAATTGGTTAAAAGATATGATATCATTTTTTGAGTCTAGCTGTTTTTTATAGAGGGAAGTATTTAGCCAAGAATGCTTAGGAGAGTTGATCCTAAGTAATGATACTCTCAGGTTCTAAAGAATTGATCCATGACTTAGCTTTGTCCTTAAGTGAATGTAAAGAGGCGTAATCTTACTGCATTTGCAGACATTTTATTTTTCCAAAAAGTATCACAGATCCAAGAAATTAGTTATGTGCACGTTTGGATCTTCATGGGAAAGGCCATGGAATTGGAGTGTATTGGTGATCATTTGAATTAATGTCGGCTTGATCACAAAGGTAGTAACATTAATAATTGGTTAAGTGGTAACCAACCGCAATCCTTCAACAGGTAGTATGGCAAAGTCTTTCAAAGCTTAGTCTCCTTGGTTCTCCATCTCTTAAACTTGTTATCGTTCTTGCCTTCTTTAGTTTAGGGTGTTTATGGATCAGTAGGAAACAAATCTTCTTCATTTTCTTGATTTCAAGTTTTAGTCATGCACCTAAAATAAGATACAAGAAAGATAATTAAAATAAGAAATTAAAGTTCTAGAGTAATACAAAAATAATAACTTAGTATTAAAGCCATTGATCCCGATAATGGCACCAAAAACTTCATGGCAGGTGTGTGTTATGTAAGAATCCCTAAGCTGCAAGTGCACAGGTTAGAAGTAATAAAATGTACTATGTAATTCTCATGAAGATCGAGTTTAAGTACTAAGTGTCTTGTATCTTATATTATCTAGAGAAATAATAGTGGAAGGTAATTCTAATTATAGATTAAAAAAGCAAAGTACAATACTAATAAAGATGAGAGATAATCAATGGATAAAAATAGTTAAGGGTTTAACTTCACTTGATAATCTTTTATTGGATCCCTATTTGTCTAGTTGATTCATGTAATAAATACTACTATCAGGTCGCTAAGGTGGTCAATTAATCCCTCTTAAGTAGAAATTGACATGTAAAAACTTGTTAGCTAAAGGTTCCTCAACTCAAAAGCTAAACATCGTGAATTGCCTCTTAATTCAATACTTTAAAGATAATAATGAATTATTAAGATTTCTCAACTCAATAACAAAACAAAGGAATTGTTCAAAGTTCCATTTGATGGAAAACACCTTTTAATTGTTGATTCACAAAATTAAGATAATCAATGGCCTTTTGATCAAATAAGTAAGACTTAACAATTGCTGCTACCAATGATGCAAGAAACCAAATAGATTTACATTAAGAAAATACAATCAAAGTTATGCAAGATTTATTAGCCTTTGAGCACTAAGAAGGGGGTTGAATTGATGAGAATTTAAAAATTTGGAGGGAAGATAATAAATTTGAAAGATTGAAGGAGAAGGAGAATGAATGAACACACAATGTTTTTATAATGGTTTGGGTGTTAGAGAACCCTACATCCATTCCCCAATTCTTCACAATTGGGTGCTCTACTAACTCTAAATGGTATTTTCAAGCTCATACCAAACTCATACACTTTATGTTTTATGGCTCACACATAACCTTAAAACTTGTGTTTTTAAGGCTCACACAAGGAAACTTCTCAATTGTTTTCCCAAAGACTCACACTTAACTTATAGAAGAGTTTTACAATCTAGGACAACTCTCAAACCTAATTATACTGGTGTTTAATGTTTACACCCAACAATATCAACTCACATACAAAGAATTTAAGGTTAAGAAATAAAATTGCAAGAGTTTAGTTGTATTCAATGTTATTCTCTTGCATTAATGTCTATTTGGTAGAGTATTTATAGGCAATAACTACCAAAGAGATGTTACAAAGAAACTATGCATAAATCTCTAAGGTAAGTTAGGCAGATTTTACATTAAATGTCTGTCAGACTAGTTTCGCGGTAGTGACTGACATTTCATAGTCACAAATTTCCATATTGCACTAGAAAGACTGAAATCGCGATGGAGAACCCCCTTTGTATTTAATAGCTAGTCCATGTGGCATGCTGTTGTTGGTTTTCAAAGAAAAATAGTTGTTGTGTTCATCCAACAAACCAAACTTGCAATCACAATTAAGGTTCTTTTTGGACGCGACAATGATTGCAAATCCTTCTATTTGGTAAGGAAAAAATGCTCCAAAGGGTCGTAGTCTCGATAGTTTTTTCACCCTCGTAAATTTTGATATGTCAATAGTTATCTTGGACACCTAGCAAGCATTGGTTGCGGACTTGGTTCCCCCCGTACAACTACAAAAGTCACAGTTGTGACCGAGAATGCAAATGTGACCACTAATCAGACTATATAAAGATCATGTCTTCCTTAGCAGGATTGTAACTACATTTTACTTCATGAATTCGTCTAGTTTAAGTTCATTCTTTCTTGTTGCAAGGTCGTAGTCATGATTTTATGGTTCTTGATTGTGAATTGTATGCCTTACACAATGTTTGAGATTTAGACTTCAATCCAATTTTCAATGCAAACCTAACTTAAAAACTGCAAAATCAACACTTAAACATGATGTTAGAACTTATCAATTTACATTGTCAAGATCAAAAGAAGCTTTTCACCTAGGTTTGACTAATCTAGTCCAACAATCTCTGCCTTTTTTATTTTGACAACTCATATTGATTTTCCAAGGGGTAATGAATTGCATAAGTGTGAAGTTGAGATGGTTAACATTTTTAACAAATTAAACTTGTTGAGAAACTAATAAAACTGAAAAAGAAATGACTAAGTTTAACAAGAAATTTTGATTAGATTATCCCTCTCAACTTAAACTTCTCTTTGATTATATGTCATGCAATTTCCTTCACTATTTCTCTCCCCATTTGTCAAGATCAAAAAGAGAATAGAAAAGGGTTTTGAAAATTGAGTCAATTAGCAATCATACTAATTACAAATAATTTAGTATAAGGTGATTAAATGAAAGAGCAATCATAATTCATAAACAAACATATGAAACATAAATTGCACATAAATTTATTGATGTACATAAAGAGAAATAGAGAGATGTGGGATCACAAACTTAGGCCGTAAAATAAACAAAGTAAATGAAAGAGAAACATAAAATGATTACAAGCCTAAGAATGAACACTAAAAGATTAAAAAGCTATCATCATTTTTAGAGTCTTCAATGTCTTCATCAACACCTCCTCCTTATGCTTAATCTTCCTGTTCCACCTCTTGATCTTCTCATTCTTCTGGAGTATCCTCTTAATCTTTAAAATTAGGGAGGTGATAAGGTGTAGCACCCACCCTCTCTTGAATAACCACCAAGTCACTATAGAGGTAGGAAAGTAGAAGAAATCTCCTTTTGATCATCCTCATTACTTTGTCTAATTTCTTATTGATTAAGGAGAGGGTGATGACATATGACTTTAGCTTGGGTTTAGGTTTGAGAGGTGGAAATTGTTAAACACCCTCCTCTATGACAAGCCCTTTCCTTTTTGAGGCTTAAGTAAACTTATGCCTTTTAGCCCTAAGTGATACCTAAGTATATACATGAGTCTCCAGGTGAATGGCCTTGGCATTGATGAGGTAGGGTAAATCTAGGAAATTTTGAGAGGGCAAAAATTTCTTAGTGAGGAATTTCTTATTCTCCTAATTAAGAGCCCCCACATAACAATAAATGTTTATGACATGAGATGATAGGAGGAATTGACTTTTGGGCTTTGTACTCATGTGAATCAATTGATCCACAAGGTATCGACCAGTTTGGATAGGTTTGTTTTTGGTTAAACAAAACAAAAATGCTAGATCTTTTTGGGAAACCTTTTTGTTCCCATCACCTCTAGCATTAACAGAAAAGGTGATAATATGATGAAAAAACTAATTTGGAAGGGTGTGAATATATTTGGTTAGAGATGTTTTGGGGTCATGTTTGGTTTTGATGGAAATCTCGGACCAAAACTCGAAGTAGATGATGTCAAGTGCAAAGATGATGAAAGGGCTATCTTCTCACACTTGACGATTAAAGAGGTTAGAAATATGTTCAAAGGTGATAAAATGAGGAGCCCAAATGCCAGAAAAACTAACCCATACTGGCCTACCTTAGATTCTACTCTTCAATTTAATATGAATGTGCATATGAACTCCTTAACAATTTCTTCGTATTCGAGTTCATCTTGAAAGATGAACTAGCCTAGATTAAAGAGGAAAGCAAGAATTTCATTATTGATTCCAAGGGATTCAGGGAGAAATAAAGACAATTTTATTGGGTTGGATGATTTTGTTAGAGTTGGCTTTGTAATAGTCTTTCTCTTCTTTGGTTATTCCTTTCATGAAGTGAAGGGCAAGGGCCCAGAAGGTTGGGCTATGCCTTTGCCTTTTTGTACTTTAGAAAGCTTTTTGAGTGCCATAATAATAGTTAAGAGAAAGTAGTAGTTTTGAGAGAAGAAGTTAGAGATAGATGAAGAGAATAGGTAAAAGTGAAATGGATGGGTGTTAGAATGGCTTAAATAGGTAAAAAAATCTGATGAAAAACACAATAAATGAGAAAATTTGCATTAAATGAGGGGGTGTCATCAATTGGTAGTTAAATCAATTAATGCTTGACAATTACTCTAATTCACGATAGTGAACCTCAAGTCACGATCGCTAATAACAAAATTTATGAGTAACAGTTAAGAATTTCTTAGAAACCGAAGGAAGTAATGGTAAAAACTTTTGAATTTTGAAAAAAATTCACGACGGCGATCTTAAATCGCGACAGTGAATTAGAGGTGTGACAAAATGTTAAAGAGTTCTTGTAAATTGCGACCATGAATTACAAAGCAAAAGAAAAGAAAGGAAGACAAAGGAAAAATGGCTTTTCTAAATGTGATCCACTTAATGTAATGATGATTGATTCATGCAAATTGGCATGGAGAAGCACATTTGCATAAAGAATTAAATCCTCCAAAGTAATTAAAATACATTTACATCAAACACATCATTCAATCATTGAAATCAGCAAACTCAATAAAGAATAAGCAATGAGATCTAATTTTCACCCTAGTGAGCTTCCATCAATCATTTCTAATTCCCTTTTAATGAAGTTCACCCCTTCTTTCATTAAGGAAGTTAGTGAAAATATCTGTAAGTTGATGATTGGTGTCAATAAATTCAACCATCACATCACCATTTTAGACATGATCTTTAAGAAAGTGATGCCTAATATCAATATGTTTGCTCCTAAAGTGTTGGATGAAATTCTTTGATAGATTTATCACACCTTTATTGTCATATTTGATGAGAATGTGATCAATAACTTTGCCAAAATCCTTTAGTTATTGTTTCATCCAAAGAACTTGGGTGCAAAATAACCTATCGCTGCATATTCTGCTTCAACAGTAGATAATGCAACTGGAACTTATTTCTTACTAAACCAAGAAACTAAGCATTTTCCTATAAATTGTCAAGTTTCAGAAGTGCTTTTTCTATCTAATAAGCTGCCAACATAATTCGTATATGAATATCCTAAAAGACTAAAAGATGAATTCCTAGGATACCAAATATTTAAGAATCCTTTTAACAACATTAAAATGCAATTCTTTAGGGCATGAATGAAACCTAGGACACATGCATACACTGAACATGATGTCGGGTCTAAAGCCAGTGAGATAATGTAGAGAACCAATCATACCTACATATCTCTTTTTTCATCAATGAACTTACCCAATTCATCTTTGTCTAGTGTGGTGGTAGCACTCATTTATGTCTTTAATACTTTGCATCCATCCATGCCAAATTTCTTGAGTAGATCCTTTATGTACTTGGCTTGGTTGATGGATATGCGTTATTTGGTTTGCTTTATTTATAAGGCAAGAAAAAACTTAAGCTCTCACATCATGCTCATTTCAAATTCCTTAATCATACACTCGAAAAAATCCTTACAAAGAGATTCATTAGTAGCACCAAATATAATAGCATCAATATATATTTGAACAATAAGTGTGTCTTGATTATGTTTTTTGACATATAAAGTAGTATTAACCTTCCCTTTCTCAAAATCATTTTATAAAGGAAATGAGCTATGCTTTTTGTACCGAACTCTTGGAGCTTGTTTCAAACCATATAAGGCTTTAGTTAACTTATAAACATGATTTGAAAAAATGTGAGATTCAAAACCAAGAGGTTGTTCAATATAAACTTCCTCCTCAGTGAGACCATTTAAAAATGCACTTTTAACATCCATTTGAAAAAATTTAAACTTATTGTGACATGCAAAAACTAAGATAATTTTAATAGCCTCTAATCTTGTTACGAGGGCATAAGTTTCATCATAATCAATGCATTCCTCTAGGTTATGCCCCTTTGCAACCATTTTAGGTTTATTTCTAGTAATAAAACCTTGCTCATCTAACTTATTCCTAAACACCCACTTGCATCCTATAATGGGGTGTTCCTTAGGCCTAGGAATAAGTTGCCACACTTAGTTTCTTTCAAATTGGTTGGGTTCCTCTTGCATGGCAATCACCCAACTTTCATAATCAAGAGCCTTATCAATTGATTTTGGCTCAAATTGAGAAACAAATACAAGATTATTGTCTAAAGCATTAAGTTAACATCTAGTACTTACTCCATTGGATGTATCACCAATAATTAGATCCTTTGGGTGATATTTGGAGAATCTCTAATCATTAAAAAGATTTTTAGCTAGAATTTCGGCTTGTTGTGGTTGGGATTCCTTTTCTTCTTTTAATGACTTGTTTTCACCAAGGTCTATAACCATTTCTCTTGAAGTTGACTCTAACTCCATTTTCTCAAAGTCACCTGTAAGACTATCAATAAGAGAACCTTTCCTATGATCAAGTTTACCACATTCATCAAACATAATGTTTATTGACTCCTCAACAACCATGGTACTTTTATTGAATACTTTATAGACTTTACTAAAAGTGGAATATCCTAGAAAAATACCTTTATTTATTTTAGAATCAAATTTTCCAAGGTTGTCCTTAGTATGTAAGATGTAGCATTTGCACCTAAATACTTTTAGGTATGACAACTTCGGCTTTCTATTATTCCAAATCTTATAAGAGGTTTTATTGAGAATAGGTCTTTTGAAAACACAATCAGCAATATAACAAGAAATATTGATGGCTTTGGCCCAAAAGTAATTAGGCAAGGAGTAATCATTGAGCATGGTTCTAGCCATCTTTACTAGTGTTATATTTTTCATCTCTATAACATCATTTTGTTATGGTGCCCTAAGGGTTGAAAAGTTATGAGGAATCCCATTTTCTTAGCAATAAGTATCAAAAGATTCATTTTGAAATTTCTTTCCTTGGTCACTCTTTATAGAAGAAATGAAGTAACCTTTTTCATTTTAAACTCTTTTTGAAAAACTTTTAAAAGCATCAAAAGTGTCATACTTATGAGCTAAAAAGGATACCCAAGTAAACCTAAAGTAATCATCAACTAGGACAAATGCATAATACTTTCCACCTAAACTAGCACTTCTAATAGGTCCAACCAAGTCCATATAGATAAGTTGAAGAGGTCTAGATGTACTTATAACATTCTTTATTTTGAATGAAGATAGATGTTGCTTCCTTATTTGGCATGGTCCAAATGTCTTGTCCTTTGAAAATTTTATCTTAGGAAGAGCTTCCATTAGGTCTCCTTTTGATAAACTTTGCAGGAGCTCCATGCTAGCATGACCAAGTCTTCTATGCCAAAGCCAAGCCTCATTGTTAAGGGACATAAGATACTTAAAAGAATGGTTAGCCAAATTGTCTAAGTCAATTAAGTAGGTATCGCCCCTCCTTTCACCCTTGAAGATTACCCTTTTATCCACCAAAAGGTAACTCGCCACTCTCTAGGGTCAAAGGTTACTTTGTTACCTTTATCACATAATTGACTTATACTAAGTAGTTTGTGTTATAAACCAACTAATAGAAGAACATTATCAATAAGTGAACAACCATTCTTACCAATTGTTCCAATGCCAATTACCTTACCCTTATCATTGCTTCCAAAAGTGACATTGCCAACTTTTTGCTTTTTTTATGGCTATGAATAATTTCTTGTTGCCTGTTATATGCTTTGAGCATCCACTATCCACATGCCAATCATTGTCTTTATTGATGGCTACCATACAATCCAACATAACATAAACAAATCAGTTTTGTTTAGGTACCCAAGCATACTTGGTTCCTTGAGGGTTAGGCTTTGAAAGGTCCTCTAATTTGAGGTGAGCCTTCCTACTATAACAAAACATATTTATATGACCAAAGTTCATGCAATAATGACATTAGAGTTTAGACTTATGAGTCTTTCTCCTATACATAGCTTTGGTATGAGTAGGAGTCCTTATATTATGATGATGTGAGTGTGATCATGTGTATGAGTGATTAGAAGTACAATAGATTTTTTGTGTGTTGGGATGAGCATGTTTCTTAGTGTAGATGAATGCATAATTCGCCTTTTTAGGCTTAGGCTTTGAGCCTTAATGTGCCTTTCCCTTGACCTTGGGCATTGATGGCTTAGTGTTTTTAGCACTCTTCGTCCTAACTACCTTAATACTAGATGTTTGAGGTACTGAAGCTTTAATGAAAGTAGTGAGTGGAGGAATAGATGATGAAGAGGCTCTATTAAAGCCAAGACCATGTCTTACTAAGGGAGGTCTTTGAGATACAATTATTGTATCTAAAGCTTCCTTCCTTTTGTGAAACTTAGAAATGGAATTTCTAAGCTCAATTACCTCTCCTTTTAAGGTATCGTTTTCCGTTCTCAAGGAATTTAGAGAAGAGTAAGACTTTCTACAAATTTTTTAATTTCTTAATTTAAAATCCTCAATTCATTTACAAGCTCATTTAATGAGTTAAACTCATTTTCCAGTTTTAAGCATTTCTTTTTGTTAGTGTTCATTTGTGACTTATATTTATTACATCTTAAGGTAAAAGCTTCTAAGAGCTCATCATCTACATCATTTAATGCATCATAATTTTCATAAGAATGGGATGAAAAACTTACCTAATTATAAGAGTCATCTTGTGCCATGAAACATAGATTTGCAACTTCCTCATCTTCAGTCTCCTCACTAGAGTTGTCATCCCAAGTAGCTTTGAAACTTTTCTTCTTTTCTTTGTCCCTTTTCTTCTTCTTTTTAGCTTGGGGCAATCATACTTGATGTGGTCTTGCTTGGCACACTTACAACATGTAACTTCATTCTTCTTTTCTTTGAGGTTAAGATATGCCTTTTTGAAGTTCCTTCTATCCTTTCTTCTTTTTATCAACTCCTTGGTTCTTCTAGAAAGTATAACTAGATCTTCCTCTTCCTTTTTCACAATCATCATCACTTGAGACAACCTATACTTCTTTGTCTTTAGATGAGGATTTGAAAGCTAAAGTCTTATTATCTGTTTAAGTCTTATTATCTGTTTTGTCATTCTTATCGCCTTGCCTTCACATCTTCTTCATCTCTTCATCCTTTTTCAAGGCTAGCTCATGTGTGAGAAACTTGCATATGAGGACATCTGTTGGCACTTTTCTAATATCTAGATTTGACTCTTGTATGCTACATACTCGGCACTAAACTTCTAAAGAGGTAAGGATTTAAGTATTTTGGTGTTTACCTTATGATTAGTAAGTATTCTTTCGAATTTTTTCATTTTTATGATGATGGATAGAAGTCTATTCATCATATTGGTGATGCTTTTGTTGTCTTCATCATGATAGCTCCTATTTTATCACATACATCTCCAATCTGTTAGATTTCACTAAGGTTGTGCCTTCATGGTAATTCTCCAAACCTTTTCAAATTTCATAGGTTATGAGGTAATATTGAACCCTTCCTATTTATTCCTTTAGCAGAAAACTAAGAAGGATTGTCATTACCCTTTTATTTCTTCTATTTAATCTTCTATGAGCTTCCACCTATTCTTACCGTAGGATTAACTCTTCACTTTCATCAATCATCTTAGTAGGAGGCTTTCATCCTTTTACCACAATGTCCCAAAGGTCTACCACATCACTGTCCAAATATATCTCCATCATATACTTTCAATATGTATAGTCGCCTATACCTCTAATACGTATTGTCAGATCCATCATGGTATGGCTTAAGAAGAATGTCAATTCCTTCTTGTGCTATGTGTCTTTGCTCACTCAATTAAGAGTTTTAATGAGAACTTGGCTCTGATACCACTTGTTACCCTTAGAGCACCAAAAAGGAGGGGGGAAGGGGAGGGAGAAGGAGTTGAATTGATAGGAATTTAAAATTTTGGAGGGAAGAAAATGAATTTGGAAGATTGAAGGAGAAGGAAAAGGAATGAACACATAATGTTTTTATAGTGGTTTAGGTGTTAAAGAACCCTACATCCACTCCCCAATTCTTCACAATTGGGTGTTCTACTAACTCTAAATAGTGTTTTCAAGCTCACACCAAACTTGTACACTCTGTGTTTTATGGCTCATGCAGAACCTTACAACTTGTGTTTTTAAGGCTCACACAAGGAAGCCTCTCAAGTGTTTTCCTAAAGGCTTACATTTAACTTATAATAGAGTTTTACAATCTAAGCTAACTCTCAAACCCGATTACAATGGTGTTTAATGCTTACACTTAACAATATCAACTCACATACAAAGAATTTAAGATTGATAAATAAAATTGTATGAGTTTGGTTATATTCAATGTTATTCTCTTGCATTCATATGTATTTGGTGAAGTATTTATAGGCAATAACCACTAAAGAGACGTTACAAAGAAACTATGCCTAAATTTCTAAGGTAAGCTAGAAAGATTTTGCTTTAAATGCTTATCAGACTAGTTTTGTGGTCGTGACTGGCATTTCACAGTCACAAATTTCCATTTTGCACTAGGAAGATTGAAATCGTGGTGGAGAACCCCGTTTATATTTAATGGCTAGTCCATATGGCATGATGCTATTAGTATTCTAAGACAAATAGTCATTGCGTTCATCCAACCAACCAAAGTCGTGATCGCAATTAAGGTTCTTTTTTGGATGCGAAAGTGACCTCAAATCCTTCTGTTTGGTAAGGAAAAAATGTTTCAATGGGTCGCAGTCTTTATAGCTTTTTCACCCTCGTGAATTTTGATATGTCAACGATTATCTTAGACACTTGGCAAGCTTTGGTTGCAGACTTGGTTCCTTCCATACAAATATAAAAGTCACGATCGTGATCGGGAATGCGAATGACACCGAGAATCAGACTGTATAAAGATTATGTCTTCCTTGGTAGGATCACAGCTGCGATTTGATCCACGAATTCATCTGGTTTAAGTTCATCCATTCTTATTGCAAGGTCGCAATCACAATTTTAAGGTTCTTGACCGTGAATTGTATTCCTTACACAATGTTTGAGATTTAGACTTCCAATGCAAACCTAACTTAAAAATTGCAAAATCAACACTTAAACAAGATGTTAGAACTTATCAATTCACATTGTTAATATTAAACTTTCTACCTAGGTTCAACCAACCTAGTCTAATAAGATCCATTTACAACCTAGCCAATAAAAGTCTAGTTCATGATAGAATGAAGAGAAGAAAAGAAGACAAATAAAATAGCTCCAACAATAGCCATGGATTTCTTCTTGATTGCTTAAATTCTTACACCTTCTCTTTCTAGAATTTTGATGTAACCCTAGCTTGAACGATCTTCCTTTCTTTTGGTTATTCCCTCATGTCCTAATTTTTAATATATTTTCTCCTTAAATATTACTCTAAACATCCTCTCAAATAAGGAAGCTTCAATATCCCTAAAAAGGAAAACAAATCCCCCCCATATATAAGTTGTGATTCTGATTTTAATGATGCGTACGACCATACATATGGTTGCGTTGAATGTTTTTGCCCTTATCAACTTCTTTCTTCCAATGATGGCATGACCATTTTCATCCTGAACATCTTTCACCCTTAGTAAGGCACAACCATACGCATGGTCATGTTTCACTTCTTTTTCTTCCACTTGTCTTTTTTCTTTAATTCTTTGCCTATAGCACAAAATAACTTCAATGAGGTTCAATTTATGGCATAAATTAAGCATTACTTCATAAAATTAGATGGGAATAATATATGTAATACTAGATTATGAGACCAAACACATTTCATTAAGAAGCTGGCAACTATAGAAAAGAGCTAAGGAATACCAATGCTAGTTAAAGTAATCCAACTAGTCATTGAAGCCAACAATTGAAGTAATCTAATGGTCATTGAAGCTACAATGGATAATTTTTTTAGTTATTTTAAAAAAGGTATTTTTCACTCTGTTGGCTAATTTTTACCTCTAATCTATAAAAGGATATCTATGTAAACCTAAGAAAGGTTAGAAAGTTAAAGAATTTGTTAAGAGAAAAGTATAAAAGTCTTAGAGGTTATTTGTTATAGTTTAAGTAGAATGAGCTTCAAGAATAATTTTTTAACTGTTTGAATATAGGTTTTTCTAGTTAAAGAATTGGAAATTTAAGCAAATCTTTGTAAGAGTATTTAGGTTAGTATTCAAACCATAAAAGCATAATAAGGGATTTTACTCTCTTAAGCCTTATAAAAAGAATAATATATAAGTTTTCCCTTATGTCCAAAAAAAAGAGGTTGAGCTTGCACCTATAAAAGAAGAAGATTATTATTTCACTTGAAATAAAAGAATAAAAACCTAAGTGAATACTTATGGAGAGGAGTAAGTATATTATTGAAACTTTATAAAGATTTTTTATATCTTTTCTCTCTTTTCTTCTATTTTTGTCAATATTGAGAGAGAGTGATTTTGGTGTGAGAAGTATCTCATTGCTATTTGAAGCAAAAACTTTAAATAACTCAAATAAGTTTTTAAGCTTTTAACTTTTTGAAATAACCTAATTTACTCTCCTCTTTTGGAATATTATCCTCACAACTAAGACCAACAATTAGTATCAAAGCCGAGCTTTGAATATTCAAAGAAGAAGTTTGAATTTGAAGACTTAAGTTTCAGTAGCATTGATCATTAGTATCACTAAATGAGCATGTACCTAGAGGCCAATATGTAGTGAGACGTCTCTTCTTTTACAAAATTGACTACTAATATTGGAATACTAGAATTTACTACTTTTTAAGGTTATAATATAGAGTTATGAAGAATCATATAAAAAGGTGTATATGTTATTATATGAAATGGTATACAATTAGAAAAAGATGTTGATGAAATGTTTAAAAAATAAAAGTAGCGAAGGGCAAACAAGTGATAAAGTTATCTATATGTTATTATGTGCCTTATGTATATAATAAGGAAAACATGAATATAATGAATACAATTATTAAAGAAATATGAGAGACTTTATAAATTACGTATAAGGGTACTAATAAAGTTAAGAAAAATAAGATGGAGACCCTAATCTTTTAATATAAAACTTTCTTGATTAATCCTTATGTGAGTATTGGATTATTGGATTGTTGGAATGCAAACCTTATGACGAGAACTGTATGGAGTTCATTCCTAAAAGGATAAAGAAAATAATGCCTAAAAGGGGAACAAAGCTTAGACAAACTTTAAAATAACTGAACATATAAACACCCAATAAAACCACCGATTTTGAGTTTTCATAAGTTGTTTGTACATCCAAGTACATAGTTGTACAACAAACTCACATGGTTATATAGGTAATCTATGAAATGTCAAACAACATGCAATTTTTTAAATAGTGCCCTAGGTAGCCAAATTGACTATACAACTAAATTAATGGCTATACAGACAATCTCTTAATTGTAAAAACGACTTTAAAATCTCAAATTCCAAAATATTTAGTAATTTTATCTATAATGAGAGAGTGAGGGAGAAAGATAGGTGCAATGCACCCTTTTCTCTCTATTCCCCACCTTTCAAAGAGTTAGAGAAGGCTAATTTTTCTTAATAAAATGCTAAACAAATTAGATGCTCAAACCTTAAGCATTCTACACATACATAGAAAACCTAATTGCCATACTCATACACCTAAGGTTCAAGGAAAAATACTGAGCATAAATCCCTATTTGCATTGAAATATTTACTTTTTGAAGGAGAATTATACCATTTAAGATGCCTCTGAAGGAAAATTATACCATTTGAGGTGCCTCTGAGGGCCACAAGCTAACCCGTAAACCATTTTATGCCCTTTCTTCCCCTTTTTCCCTTTCTCTTTATCTTTTTTCTTTTGAAGTTTTTTGTCAACAGTAGGCCTAGAGGTTTGTACAAACACCTAGTTATCTGTATAGACATCTTTGTCATATGCATAGACAACTGGTTGATCCATGCAGACCACTACCACTGATAATAAATACTATTCATAACAGTGCCTTTTTATCTTCTTCCTTAGTTTTTTTAGCTTATTTCCTTATATTTTAAGCTAAAAAACTATGAGATATGGTGTATTTTTTCCTTTTTTATTTCTCTATTAGTAATAGGCTTAGAGGTCAGTACAAACACCTAATTATTTGTATAAACATCTTTATGGTCTGTATAGATCACTAATTGATAAGTATAGACCATTGCCACTACTTACAAACACTATTTCATAGTATTGCCTCTTTATCTTCTTCATTAGGTTTTTAGCTTCTTATATATATATATATATATATATATATATATATATATATATA
>CATIWR010606307.1:0-43699 GCA_949677035.1 Omphalea diandra | reverse complement strand
GAATGGTTGAAGTACTCTTCCTTCTGGCCAGACCCTGACAACCAGGATCATCATGGATAGGAGCAAGAATAATAGAGAATAAACAAAACCCTTTGCAGACAACATCATTATCATCATCATTAGTACTTGAAGCCTTCTTTTGTCAGGAAGAGGCCAAGAAAGAAACCATCTCTATGGTTTGCTCTTTTTCCTTCTTTTTTCCATGAGGGGCCTGCCTAAGGTTCTAATGGCTCTCAACTGAACTAACTGTACAATAGTCCATGTTGGAAAGAAAGAACGAAAGAACAAGGGGAAAAAGAAAGAAAGAAAGAAGAACAAAGAAAAAGAAGAGAAACCAAGAAAGGCTGCTCTATACTGACAATAGAAGGAGAACCAAAGACCCAAAGCAAAATCTCCGTGCACAAAAATCATCAGCATTATGATTACAATATCGCCTTTATGGTTATATATTTTTATTATTTTATTATTTTAAGACATCTGTATAAGTTATTTTATGGGTTCTTTGAAAAGAAAAATACCAAATAGTTTGTGCAAATTGCAGGAAAACAAAAACTATGTTAATTTATTGTGCGCAGTCACTTTTTGGTAAAATACGAATAGGAATTATTTATTATGTGATGTCTCTTTTGGGAAATGAAAAATTGTGCCTACACAGAATTGTTTATCTCATTCTTGAGTTACTTTTTCTGTGATATTCAGAGAAAATTCATCAATTCTCCTTTGATAGCCTTTATTATATGAATCTTTACATGGTGTTATAGAAGTGTGCAACAGTGCACTACAACGTGCCTTGCTTTAGATTAGCAGGTTTAATTACTTGATTCATCATTTGCTTTTCTAAATCACGAGATCAAAAGATATCATGGATGGATGTATAATTATTTTTATAGTTATAGCTCATCAGCCGCTCCTAGCCTCCTGCACTTCCCAAATAATAATAATAATAATATTAGTAATTGCTAAAGAAGAAGAAGAGCTTCCTCAAAAAAAAAAAAAAAAAAGCTTTTCTCTTTTCTTGATTAGCTATATAGACAAGATTTTGTATAATGATGACAACTTTTGTTTGCCCATATGCATTTTTATATATTTATGTTCATTAATTAATTAACAGATATAAGTAGAGCATGGCATGCATGCATCACTTACAATTTAAGCACACTTGAAAAGAGAGTTTGCTTTTGTGTGATATAATTCGGCCTTGAACTTGGAATTCTTTTTTTCTTTTGGAATGGATCAATAGAAAGCTCATCTAATATATCTTCAAGGTTATTGACACCTTATGAGTTAAAATTAGGTAAATGGTATCGATAGTAACTAAGGTTTATTTATAATTTTATTATCATCATAAATTTTAAAATTTATATAATCTATTCATTTAATGATCATAAAAAATTTTAATAAAGTTTAATGATGTAATTTTTGGACATTCAAATATTAAAATGATGATGTAAAAAATGAAATTATTAACTCATCATTTACATATAGCACTTTTATGTCACTTTTATTTCTTATAATTAGATTTATTTAAATTAAAGTAAATCTTAAATTAATTCAATACTAGAAGAGAGAAAGTCATGTGAGACTGATTGACAGGTTCATAAATAATATTAGTAACTAATCCAGTTGTCTCGTTATTCATTTAGTACTTGATTGATCAAAAACTAAATAGTTAAAGTTCAGGTGAAGACTACAGTATCATTTATATTATTATATTATAATATCGTAGTTAATAATTTATAGTTAGATTAGTTAAAGTTATTATTTATCATTGAATTAAATAAAATTAAATACCATTAGATTAGATGAAAGTTATTACTCACCATTAGATTATACCACATTATTTGATAACATTATAAAATTCGTCACTGTAGAATTTACCAAAGGTTCAATAAAAAATATTCATGATAATAAAAAGATTAAATTGAATATACTTCAGAAATTATAACTATAATAAAATTATGATGAAAAGTTAATGACTATTGATAATATTTATCGTTGCTTCACTTCATCCTCTTTTTTTAGATGTAACTATGGTGAACACTGAATGTTTACCAAAGTTAATTAATGGATGTTGAAGATGAAAGCTTTTGCTGCTGAATGATGCGTGATATATAATGACTGATTAATCCCATATAACCAGCCAATTGATTAACGAAAATGGCTTCTTTCCTTGTACAAGACTTTGCTCTTATTGGGAGATGCAGAAAGCAAAGATACTTTAGATGGTTAAAAGGAATTTATAGTATGATGTGTCGTCCCCACTCTCGACCTCAAATGTCGTATGTGTCATTTTCACTTCGCTCTGCGTTCTTGTTATCTGCTAGAATTTAATTAAATACATAAATTTTACAGTAGTAATTTAAAGTGGCAAATGGGGAAATGACATAACAACATAATTTAAATTTGAGCTCAAAATTTCATGATTTTTTATTCAAGTAGTTTTATCCATTCCCCTAAAAGCGACCTTAATTGTCAGTTTCCCCTTGTGGATACATAGTTATTTAAAGCGAAGGGCGTGTAGTAGCCTGTAGTTCGATATAAATTATTGAAAATAAATACGGAATCTTTGTACATGCAGCAGAAATAAGAGTTAAATTAAGGGATTAGAGTGTCTTTTCTTGTTTTTAATTTACTAGGGAAACTTCTTTGCTGCTTTATTCTCTATTCTATTATTCCATATTCGAGCTTTTGTGCAGTATTAGTAAGGTGCATGCTCTCTTTTATTTCTTCCATGGGAGAGGGGAGGGGGTCGTGCATGAAATAAAGTTAAAAACTGAACAACATGGGAAGCTCTAGGCAATTTCATCGTAGTTTCTCAAGGGAATAAAGGAATGAGCAGACAAAGAATAACCTTTAACTTTGAAATGACCCGTCCTTAATGCAACTTCTTTCTTTTCTTTTTATTGCTTATCTCACTTCTATACGTACACTTAACATCACATGTGTATATACTTGCTACACCATAATGGTGAAGTTTGTATATTCATTTCAATTATGTATATACCACATAAAAAGTAGCTAAATTATTAAAATTATACATTAATATATACAGTGTTGAGGAATCTTTTAATTTAAAAAGCTTAAATTTTTAGGTAAAGGTAAAGAATATTTTTTGGATTTTACATGTTAGAGAAAACCCATAATTTTGTTTAATAATGTGAAAGGGTTCATATAGTATTTGGACCTCCCTACCAAAACCTTGAGGTTTTCTGCTGAAACTGAACCGTTATTGCGGGCCACATTCACTTACAGTTTTCTAATATAATTTTTTTTTCTTTTTGATAATACAGATATCTTTAGATCAACTCACTTCTTAATTGAAATTAAATTTCTATTAAAACGATCTTAATATAAGATGGCCTATTGATATTTAATATTTAACACTTTGTTTAATTTTGGGATTGTTTTCTCATAATCTTTTAACACACCTTCTGATGTAACATTATTGGATTTCAAAGATGTACAATCATAATAAGTCTGCTAACAGATTATACACTGTTTTGGAAACTCCTTAAAAATCCAGTCAATTTAAGGTTCAAAATTATAGTTCTTTTGTTGTAATTGAATTTGAAAATTCTAAAGCTTATGAGGTTTCATTTCATGAGCAATACTTTATCTATTTACAACGATATTTTGTTCCTTTTATTTGCTTTCGAAGGGAATCCTTTTGCAGTATAGTACCATTTTAGTAGATGCTATAACTGCATCGCGTTTTGCATAACGGTATATAAACTGTTCTGACTATATTTGGTTTTAAATGTTGCTGCATCATTATAACTAGAAAAAATCAAGGTGTGGGTTTTGTTCATTTAATAATAGATTGGTCCAGAATCCAAGCACCGCAGCAGTGTAGTGACTGACTGCTAAAATGAACAAGTTAAGGGAGGAAGATCCTACAGGAGAAATGTATAATTAATATCTAGGACTAGAATGGAGATGGGAGAAGCGTCCACATGCAATAAAAAAGAAAGAAAAAAAAAAATGAAGAATGAAATGTCTTGTTCAACCTAAAAAGGTGATATTCAATTCTTTCGCTTTTGTGGAAGATTTTGGGTGCTTTTAAAAGGGGGTAGTATATATTAGTGAATACTATATAGTATGTAGAGAGAGAGGGTTTCTGCAGAGATTTTTGGTCCCATAAAGAAGTTGCAGGAAGAATTGTGTAGTGCAAGGAGGAATATCACAACATGGGCAGCATACCAACTTTTTGGGATTCTTCACCAAGAAGAGAAGGCCTCAACCTCAACTGCAGCTATCTGCCGCTGCTTTCTCGATCCTCCACTACTACTTCATTTTCATCACATGTCTACCTTACTATGGTCAGCAGTTAGTACTGCTTCAATTCAGAGACTTCTTCTGTATGGGACCTCCAACATGTACTTCACCTTTCACTTCTTGAAAATTTAGTTTTCCTATCTTAAAGCTAGTTTGTGATGGTGAACCAAAATTACTACTTAACTATCAGAAAGTGACTATCGATTGCTTCTTGGCCTTTACTAGTTATTCTTACACTAACTAGTTTCCGACATAACATGTCTTTGTTTTCTACTAAGAAACTTACCAATGCTCAATATACATCAACTGAATTATAGGACTTGTTTTTCTTTTGCTTTTATGTTTCTCTGTTATTTAGATAAAACAGATTTGTAGTCATATATATTTTGGTCCCTTAAAAGACGTATTACTATTTTACCTGTTATAAGATCGATATGAACAAGATGCGAGCCAATATTTTTTGGCCAATTGAAGTTAGGTTTGATTAGGAGAGTTAGGTATTAGCAACTATATGTTTATACTAATGTACTGATATCGTCTTTGAAATTAATAGAGTCGAATCAAACAAAAAAAAAAACTAATTTGAATTGATGACACTAATTAAACTCTAAATATAGAGTTAACAAGTTCAAATCAACATGTATTATTAATTTCAATCACAAAGTTAGGTTTAAATTGTTTCTTGTTATTTGTCAAATAATCATGCATAGTACAACCATATGTCATGATTTTATATTATGTTATAAAAAAACTACCATATGAAAAAAATTAAAAAGAAAATTAAAAAATCAACTGTTATCTAAAAAATTTAAATAAAAAATAAAGAAAACCTAAAAAATAAAAATTTTAAATAAGAAGCCAATATCGTATAAAAAAACTTCTAAATAGGATATCAAAAGACATAAAAAGTAAAAGTTATAAACATGATGCCAAAATTTAAATTAATTCTTTTGATTGTTCAAAATTCTGAATATGTGAGAACTAGCGACAGTGTAATAGATTGTTAAGAATTATTTTGTTCAAGTTTAATAAAAATTCTCTTAACATTATGTCACATAAGATTAAAATATGAATCAATAAATAATTTTTTATTATAATTATCTCTCATATGATTTATATAATTTGTAATTATCTGTTAATTTTATTTTTTTACCTAATGTAAATTATTTATAACTGAACAAAAAAGTTACTTCATAAAATAGTTGACATAAAGTATGTATAATATAACAGAAAAAATCATTTCATTCCAAAAAAATGATAAGTTTATTATTTTTTCTATAAAATACACTTAATATAACGTGCGAATAACTTAATAGTAAAAATTTCTTCACTCTACAAAATAAAAGAAAATTTTATAGTTTTTCTTATAAAATAGTTACTTAATATAATTGTAGTTTACTAAATGGAAGAAATATTTTATAGGTCTATCCTTCAAGAAAAAATAATAATTCTAGTTTAATATAAATTTTATATTAAAAAATGATTAATTTTAAATAAGAAAAGAAATTATTCATAATCGATTAATATATACAATTTTAATATAATATAAAATAAAAATTTATAATTACAATGCTCGCAATCCACGAATTGTGGACAATGTAAAGTTAAAATTGTACTGAGTTAACGCTCTGAAATTCTAATTGGCAATGACAATACGTACAGATAAGTTTAGATGAAAGTGTGACGCATACCTTACAAAATATCCCAACAGCTACCACATGTTCCAACATTACATGTTTTTTTTTGTAAGAGAAAGATGCTTTAAATGCAAGAATGGTGTTGTTGGTTCTGCTCATTATTGTCACGAAATTATGAAATTTCCTTTAGTTTTCTTTTTTCTAGTTTAAAATAGTGTTTTCTTTTCAATTTCATTTTATTTTTTTGAAAACTTTTAAATTTTATTTTATTAAATCATATAAGTAATAAATATATAAAATTTTTATAAGGGAAAAATATTAAACTCTCTGAGTTAGGGCAATCAACAGTGTGAGTGTTAGTTGAGGTAACTGTTGCAGCATCCCTCCATCCAGTTTCCGCACTTCTCAATTGGACAACAATGATATAATTTGTTATTGTTCATTTTATCAATTGTCTTTTTTTTTTTTTTTTTTCCTATATATACACACACACACGTAAGAACAAAGCTTATTTATTGAGGTTCCTTCCTTTCCATCATCTTTTATTAGTGTTTTTTGAAGAAATATCTTCAATCACCTCATTTCGTTATTATAATGTTCAAGCAATCAAGATTCATCTTTCTTGTTGTATTCTTTTTAACACAATTAAAAAACTGAAGTAATAATTTAAACATAAATTCATTACCTCAAATACTTTCAGCGTTTTATGATTTTATTTTCCTTCACCATCAGCACTAACTCGATTCCATTAACCCTTTTAATAATAACAGTGTCATCTCGTATAAATGTTTTTTTTTTCTTCCTCTTTTAGTTTATTGTATTTCTTTTTCCTGTTCTAGGTTTCATTGAAAGTAATTTCGTCATTTTAAAATGTTTATTAGGTATATTTTGATTTTATCAGATTTCACTGATGTAAAAATTGTCTAAAATTGGACAGAAAAATCTCATAATCTCACAGTACTGAAAAAATTAAAATATTTAAACTAATTTTAAGAAAGTGTAAGATAAATAATGTATTAATATTTTTCCATTTTATAATCTTTTTTTTACTCTCATTTTTTTGGAAGAAATGAAATAATTTTATTAACTAAAAATATAAAATTATACAAAGATACAAAATCTTACAATATGAAACTTTCAAAAACAAAATTTTATATTCAAAAGAAATAGATCTTAGAAATTTATTAGATTGAATTAAAGGAATCTTAGGCTTGGTCAATTAATGGTACACACATTTTACTTAGTAATAAACTTTATATTATCTTTATTTGAATTTAATTTGATAATTTTCAAATGTGACATTAAGGCTTGCATTGCTTGAACTATCTTTTAATTATGAATTTAAAGAACTACAAATTACAACGATATTTTTAAAATGGACAAATATAATGCTAATAAAAATTCACCATAAAGTGAAATAAAAAAAAATCAAAATCTATTAATAATGGTAGATTTGAGGATGAGAACTAAAAGTGTCACGAAAAGAAAATTAATAAAACTTTATATCTAACATATTTGAAAAAAATAACAAATTTAAAAGAATAGAAAATTTATTAAAAATATGAAAAATAATTAAAAGGAAGAATTTGATCTATCATTAACCATAAAAAAGAAAAAAAAAAACACTGGTATCTTCCTACTCCTCCATTCGAAAGAGACTTAAAAGAGAGGAAAAAAAATGGAAAAAAAAAAAAAGTTGTGGCTAGGATTTTTTTTGGGTATAAGCTCTTGTTCTTACTTTTACTATGATACACCAACACTCATTCAAAAAAAATATGCAGTATTTTGACATATCAAATCATCTTCTAGTGAAAATTTAATAATAATAATAATAATAATAATGGTAGTAATAGCATTACACTTCTTTTATATGTGTAGAACACAGATTAGACATTTTAATTTATTTTTTATGATAAAAAATATTAAATAAATTTAAGAGCATTATTTATATTTTTTATGATTAATAATAATAATTTTTTTTGTTAATTCCATCATGATATAATAAATAATGTCTGATGATTTTAATAAGTTTGATATCGATGTTAATCAATATATTACCCATTATAATGAAATCATTTTCCTTTGTTAATGGAATTTCCTGCATATATATTTATATATCCATACACATATTAATAAGGATAGTAATAACAATCTTACAAATAAAGTAAGAAAGTAAAATTATTATTATTATTGTTAATTTTTTCTAATCATATTCATGCAACATAAATTTTTTTACCTGTCAGTTTTTTATTGTGTAAAGCCATCACATTCTCATTTGAAAACAGGCATTTATGGATTTCAAAATTAGGTAGAACATTAGCTGTTTATTTCTAATTTATGACTTGCAATAATTCCATTATCAGGTAGATACTAAGCATAAAGTTTCAATCACAATTCCAAGTTCTCCATAATCGAAAAGTAAAGCAAGTTGCAAGCCTATCTTGTACAGTTTATTTTAGATAGATTATTCTAAGCCTAATTTTTATCAGAATTTAAAAAACAGAAAAAGAAAATTATTCACACAGAGGATAATAGTTTTTTCGCCATCATTACAAATTTAGTTCGAAATAGACCAACTCCCCCTCCCCTCCCCCCCCCCCACCCCCCAACAACCCCAAAAAAAAAAAAAAAAAAAGAAAGGAAAACCAGAAACAGCAATTCATTCATTATACGCCTATAGATTTAGAGTCACGTCAAAAAGTAGGTTTTGGTCTCACCGAAAATCAAAGGGGCCACAGTAGGTATTCACTAACTCTTTTTAGGTGAAAAGAGAAGACTGTCCGAGTTTTGAATTATTGACTTCCTGCATTCTCAAAACAAAACATTAACCAATCTGACGATGTCACTCTTTTGCACTATGGATAAGCTCATTAGAGTCCACATTACGTAAAAATTGTTCACTGCTACGAGTTATGAAAGATTGAAGAACTTAATCAACTCAAGGGGCTACACTCTTTCAAATGGCAGTGAAATGATTAATTCTTAAAGAGAACCAATTTGTTATTCACAACTGACTACAAAAGTTATGCAAGAAAAAAGAATAAAAGGTCGTCACGTACAAGCAGATGCAAATTATTGCTAGTGTGATATATGCAAGATTGAAGAACTTGATCCACTCTCTCTTTCTTCTTCAGTTTTCCCTCTTAAACAGAGGTTTGACGTGAATTCGCAGCTTATTTTATGATGCTTTTGTATATTGCAAAACTCCCTCAATTTTTGGAGGATTTGGGACTCAGCAAGCACGTGCCTCAGGCATCCGTCCAGTAACAGGTTCAGAAACACCAGAAACTTTCAAATAAGCAAAGAGACAGGACAGCCTGGCCATCATGGGTCTGGCCTTGATTCTAGGAACAATTGCCAATTCCTTGCCCACAGCAAAATCATCGTGTGCACTATGATACCCTTCAAGATCTGCTTTAGTTATAACAACTGCATCGCCAGAGGGAGAATTTGCACTAGGAGGCTGTCTGAGCCTACTGTATTCTTGAACAGCCTGATTATAAAACAGAGATGGTAAGCCAAGGTCCAGAAAGAAATCCTAGAAATTGATGTGCTTTGGCATAGATATCTGCGCTGGCCTACTAAGTGCAACTAGAAGACTTAATTGCTCAATTATTGACAAAAAGTAACAATCCCATTTCTAGAAATGAACCCCAAAATCATTTGGAACTGGCTTCAAATAACTAAATCTCAAAATCATCAGAATGAAATGGCAGCATCTACAACACTCTCATGATTGTTGCAGACCAGAACCATCGTAAAAAGAAAAGAGGACCTATGAAGAATTTGAAAGACATCAAAAAAAAACTTCACAAATCTCCATAAAATAATTTTGACAATGTCTTATAACAATACCTTCCACTGTGATGGAGCAAGCAACACTCGAGGTCTTCTTGACCGCACATATTCTAGAGCTGTAGTCGGTGACATGTTCTTATACTTTACCTGCAAAATATAATATGCTCAATCTGACACCAGACAATGTCAAAATAGTCAAAAACAACTTGCATTCATAGATATTCAGGATTGAAAAGAAGTCTTTAGCTTATTAATGACTAGCTCTTCAGGGATAATACATACCAAATAACAAAGCACAATAGTTGTACTCCTCCCTCGCCCTGCTTTACAATGAACATAAGTAGTTCTACCACACGATGCATTCTCTATAAGCAGGAAATCAAAGAAAATAGAGTCAATCTTCCATGTAAACAAGACACATAAAGGTAAAACAACAATACAGGCACAGATCAACACATATTTACTCACCGTGAATAAAATCCACAGCTTGGCTGATGTCAACAAAAGAAGGAGCAAAGAGATAATCTCTTGTGGGAATTACAAGGTGTTCAATTCCATGAGCCTGTAAAACATAAAATAACAAACCATAATTAACTACTAAGCTTCGGACTTGAAAAATTAAGATCAGTGCTAATTGTTTTCCTTCGTTTAATTTTGTTTAGGTAAAACTTTCTGATTGTTGTTAAGTTTTCTAAGACAACTTTGAACGAGTAAAATGACTAAAACCTTGAATAAATTTGCTTTAGCTCCTCTCCCCTCCCTTGCCCCCCAAAACCAAGAAAACACACCGCCACCATCAAGTTTAAGCAGACAGAACAACCAGTAAGAGAAGAAAACTTTAGAGAAAGCCATATTTAACTTTTAAGTTCAAATCCAACAGACCTGCATCAGGCGACAATAAGTACACACAAAAATGAGTTCTCTCTTCATTTTTCAGAAAAAGCAATTACATTCTTTTTTGGCATTGCTATAGCTATGTACAAAGCAATGCCAAATAATCTCTATATTACCGAAGCAACAAGTTACTTAAATATATATGGTTAATAATTAAGCTTTACAAAAATGCGCCATATGAAAAGCACTCAATAAAGAAAATAACCCACACGATAGAGGGATGATGGAACCAAAGTTTCATAAGGCTCATTAAGAGTAATGACACCACCAACACCAAGCTGCTTCAATCGAGGAACATCCTTAGGAAATGGAACCGCACCCAGCAAAAGATACTGCAAAAAATACAAATCAACCACCTCATATAACATATTATAGTGTTCTATTTTTTCTTTTTTTTTTTTTTTGGTACATCGGAAAATTTTGAAGGGGATGAAAATTGCCATGATTTACATCACTACAAGGCTAGCACTCAACCACCGGAATGATATTACAAGTACTAAATTCCAACTACAAAATCAATAAAATAAATATTAATTATCTAAACTCTACATTCAATATAACTATGTCAATTACAGATAAATATAAACAACACTATTCAGCAACTCCTACGAAACCAAACATGGCATAACTAAACAGACCCCAAAAAAAGTAAAAAACATAGAGAAAATAGAAAAGAAAACCTGATCGACTTCGTCCCACCATCGGAACTCGGATTGGATTTTATTCCTAAACACATTGTACAAAAGGGTCGGGTAAAATAGAATTCGGGCACCCGCTCCTACCAGCGCTCTCTTGGCGTCCACCCTCACCATCATCATCTGCTTCGAGTATATGCTGTCTTTCTGATCATCGTCTAATTCCTCGATCTCCATGTCAGCACCCAAATTTCACAAATTCAGATAAAATATTTTATACGAAATCCTCAAATTTGAATCCGACAATCGCCTTTTTTTGGAAGATAAGGGAATCGATCGGAGGAATTTTTAAGTGTACGAAAGTGGTAATAAGGAAATTTGAAGGGATTGATTTGGTAAATACAAGGGGACTGGTAACTGACTAAACCGGCAAAATATTATCTAACGGCGTGAATGTTTTTGGAAACTGAGAATTGAAAACTATAAAGGAACACTTTGCCAGAATTGCCCCTCTTATCGTACTTTTATTACTATTTTTTGCCTGCCGAGTGGGCGAGAACTTGGAAATTAGGTGTATTCTGTTTTCTTCTCGAGCCAATGCGTAGCTTATTTGTTTGCGTCATATTTTGCTACACTTGTATGGATGTACTTATTTCTAAAAATGTATTTTTCATGAAAAATTATAATATATTTTACAAAATATTTCTTAAAAAATTTTATAATAATTAATTCATATATTTTTTCTAAGAAGTGTACATGTATCATATTTGATTCACTTATCAACTTTTATCTCTAATTTATTGATATGACTAATTTTATTTATAGAGTTATGAGTAGCTTATTTGAAATATGATTATTTTAACAAAAATAATTTATTTTAAAATATAATTTTTTAGTATTTCAAATATATTGAAAATATTAATTTTTTTGATTTATAAGATTATAATAGAATTTAGACTACAAGCACATTATTATATTTATACTATTTATCATTTAATATGAGAATAATATATTAAAATAAATTTTTTTATAAATTTCACTCATTATCATTAATAGATTGACAACGATAAGGGACGCAAGTCGGTAGTTAAAAATAACTAATAATAATAAGTATACTAATAGATATATATTTATAATATTTATATTTTATTTGAATAAGTTTCTCAAAATTTGAAAAATAATTTTCTCTTTTTTAAAATAGAAAATTATTTTCTTAAAATAATTTAATTTTTATTAGTTAAAAATATATTTTGTTAATTAATTTTTCTAAACACAACAAATATCATAAAATATGACAAATATTTTTTAGAAAAGTACTTTTCATGAAATAAATGAAGTTTGGTCTACAAAATATTTTACTATGCTTTTAATTTTAAGTCTCATTTATGAATATACTTACTTCTCAAAAAGTAATTTTATATAAAATGATAATGCTTTTCAATATATTATTTTATGAAAATTTAAATTTTATAATGGTTGATTTATTATACTCCCACAATTTCACAATATTTATTGTTTTAGAAAAAAAAAATTGTTTCAATATAATTATCATTTTACATTACCAATGTAATATTAATTGTTTATTTTTCAAATTTACCCTCATCACCTTCTCTCTCTTTTTAATTAAATGTTTTATTATTAGTATTAGTATAGAGTTTAGTTAAAGATAATTAAGGGTATATTAGTTAATATTAATTGAAATTATTTATAATTAATTATTTTTTAATATAAGTGCACAACTCTGAAAAGACTGATATTATGAAGCGGATGAAGTATTTTTTTTGAAAAGTGCACCTATATTATATTTCACTCACTCAGTAACTTTGAAGGATCTATTATAATATCAATTTATTATTAATTTATTAATATAAACAATTTTATTCTATCAAATAAATATATTTAAAGAATAATTATAAAAATTTAAATATTTTCTCTCAACTTTTTAATAAATTTATACTTAGGTGTAATAATTATTAAAAAGTTGAGTGATAAAAAAATAATTTCTTTTGATTTTACGCTTTTTTACAATTAAATATGAAAAAATTTATATTTTTCAGAAAGTTGAGTCAATTCAATTTAAAACAAATAATATCTTTAAATTGTATATCAAGCCAATAGAAAAGAAAATATTCATAATTATTTATGTAAAATTACTATTATACTTATAATTATCTATATATAAATAATATCTTTATCAAATATAAATTACGCATTGATTTGATAAATACTCTCAGTATAATAAATAATTTTTAATATTATTATAATAACAATATTGAAAATTCCTAAAAGGGGCAGTCCCTATACAGTAAAGATTTAAGATGTGAAATGCATGAGAAAGAATAATCATTTTAGTAATGTGGGGTTGCGAATTTAATTTTCAAGCTAATTAATTAAAATTGGAGAAGGTTATATGATATAAATTTATAAATTTAACTTTTAAAATTGGAAATTATCACCATTTATGTGTTTTTTTTTTTTTTTTTGTCATATGATATTTTAATAAGATGAAAGACTTTTTTCCTCTACTTCATAAAAACAGGGAATTCAAAACCGATGGCCAATGTTATTCTTCAAGGGTCACTCGCTAGAGTTTAAAAGAAAACGTATTTATGTTTGAAATCTTTTAGTTGAGAGCTCCCCATCTTTTTCCAACTTAACTCTAATTAGGTTGTTAGATTTGTTGACGGTCAGTCAATCGAGTAGGTGAGCGTGCCAGCAAGATAGCATAAATAAGATTAAGTGTATCGTTAAGTTTTTGGTTGGTAAGAATTACACAAATTTCATGTTGCTACTTATACCAAATAAAAGAATGGGTTAATTACTAAAATTTTTTCATTCGTTTATATATTTAATTGAATCAATATTTATATCTTAAATTATAAAATAATCTCTTATGTTTATTTTATTATACTGAAATTTCATCTAAAAAAATGATGATTTTATCGTTGATTAACTAGATTGTCACCGATATTTTGTCAAGGCTGCAAGATTTAACATCAATATCAATTAATATGTATTTTTAATTTTAAGTTCAAATTTAATTTTAAACTATTATTTTTTATTTGCTAAAAAATTATATATAATATAGTTACATATTATTATTTTATATTTTATTATATCAAATTGTCAAATCAAACAAATTTCTAAATAAATAATTATAAAACTTAATTATCATAATAAAAAAATTTAAACTAGAGATTAAAAATCTAAAAAGTAAAAATTTTAAGCAAAAAGTCAAAAATTATATAAAAATATATTTGAAATAGAAAATTAGAAAAAATCTAAAAAGTAATTATTCTAAAGTACTTTTGAAGAAAAAATAGAAAAATTTAAAAAGTAAAAATTATAAATACAAAATTAAGATATTCATAATAGGAAATTAGAAAACATAAGAAATAAAAAATTTAAACTACTTTAAATAGAAAATTATAAAAAAAATTAAAAGGAAAAAATTATAAATAAAAAATTAAAATTTTAAATTATTTTCATTTATTGCTCAAAATTTTAAGTATATAGAAGCAAATGACAATATAATATATTATAAAAAAAATTCATTTAAAATTGTTTTGCACAAAATTGAAAAAATGAATTAATAGAAAATTTTTTGTTATAGTGATCTCATATATACATATATATGTTATTTTTATTTTTATTATAAAATATTTAATATTGTTTATTTGATTGATTATCAAAAATTATTTCATTCAAATTTAATAAAATTTCTCTTGAAATTGTGTCACATAATTTTAAAACATAAATTAATAAATAATTTTTATTAATAATTAACTTAATATATAATTATAAATTTTAAAATTTTTTATTAGTTTATTTAATTGAATTTTTTTATTAGAATTATTATTTATATATCAATTTTGATCATTTAATTAACTAACTAATTATTTAATAAAAATAAATATTAATTTATTTAAAATTTATTATTATAAATGCAATTCTGGATTCACAACTAGTTTCATTATTAATTTTGATCATGTCATCCTTGTTCCTGTTCATGCTTATGAGATAATTATTTTACAAGTCCTTGTACTTTACTCATATTTGCAATTAAATCCCAACCATTATTTTTTAAAAAGAAAATCTAAACCATTAATCCCTTTGCAAACCCATTTAATTTTTTTCACATAATTATTTTTGAAATTGCACACATTTTTTTAATTTGCTAAAAAACTTCCAAATAATGTAAACAATAATCACAACTTTGTCTTAAAAAAAATTTATCAAATAATATTTAATAATTTTCTTTGTTAGTATTTAAAATATACTGTTTCATTCTATAATTTTAAGTTGAAAATTTTATATTATTAAAATCAATATTTTGGATATGGCCATATTCAAAATATTCAAATGTTGTGCCATATTCAAAACATTCAAGTGTCAGTGTCATATTCAAAATATTCAAATATTATGTGATACTGAAAATATTAATCTTAACAATATAAAATATTAAACTTAAAATTAGAATGAAAATTAGATTTTAAATATCAGTAAAGAAAATTATTAAAATATATTGATTATTATTTGATAAAAAAAATGTTTTACTGCAAGGTTGTGATTGTTGTTTACATTATTTAATTTTTTTAGTAAATTATAAAAATGTATGCATTTTTAACAATGATTATGTGAAAAAAAAAATGAACTTCAATAATGATGAGTGATTTTGAATTTTTAAAATTTTAGTGCAAGAGCTTTTTAATGGTTTGGATTTTTTTTTAAAAAAAAACAATGGTTAAGATTTAATTGTAAATATGAGCAAACTTTGAGGATTTCTAAAACAATTATCTTACAAAGTATGAACAAGAATAAGAATAACATGATCCAAAATTAATAATAAAATGCAGAATCTCGTAGCTTTAACAAAAACAAAAACAAAAAAAACGTAGCCATAGCCACCCTTATTTTAAAGATAAAAATATTATTCATCATATATAACTAACCCTATTTTTTTTAATAACATAAATATCCATCAATCCCAATCATTCAGAAATTCATCAACCCTAAATACCTCCCATCCCACCATGAACACTATTTCTCCTTGGCGGCATAACTTATATTCTATACGATCCTGATCAGTTTCATTTCAATAAAAATACTCTATCTGAATTGTTGGGTAACGCCTTAGGTGTATTTAATAAAAATTTTTATTGTTTCTTATTGACTTAATCTAGTTCTTGAATTTACAAGGAGAACAAAAAAAAAAAAAAAAAAAAAAAAGATTTTTAGAAAATGAGACAATGGAAAGATGGTAGGTGAGGAAAGGTAATATGAATGACATTGAAGTCAAATTTTAAGATGAAATTAAGGACATTATAGATAATTTGTATTAATTTAACTTAATAGAAAAAATTCCATTATAACAGCTCAAATACAAAGGATTATTTCATATTATTTTAAAATGTGATTGATAATTTAGTTAATTATGATAACATCAAGGATTTTAAAGTAATTAAACTTACAACATGTTTAGAAAAAAATAAGATATGTTTAAATTGCCCTTTTCTTTAATATATAAAACACATACCAAACATTAATATGTAGACTCACGTAAAATGTTTCATCATCATTTTAAATTTGATTATAACCGTAATTATTGTATTAGTATTCAAAATATATCAGAATCCTCTATTTAGTTCTCATTTGATTTATTAAGGTTTACTTTTAAAAAAATTATGTTCAGGAAATTCAAATTTTTAAGATAATTATTTTCAAATAACTCATAAATTTCTATATTTGATTAATATTTTTCCTCCAATGAGATAGAACTACTTTCTTAATTATTTGTATTTGGTATATATGCCAATTCCTTAGAGAAGATGTTGTAAAATACTATTATATATACCATTATTATTTCAATGACTTAGTGCGAAATTTTTTAATATAAATATTGATATATTTTCAGATAATAAATAATCAGTTAAAAAATCATATATCATTCAAACGAAATATTAAAAATCATATAAAAATTATTGATCTATAAAGTCAAAAAAATCATCAACATATTAGGGCTTTCAAAAAGTTTAGGTATGGAATACTGATCCACAAGTTCAAATGATTCAAGAAAAATAAAATTTAACATGAATGCTAATTGATAAATAAAGAGGGATCTAGTTTTGCTCATTTTTTAGGATTCTAAAGCAATATAATGGCATCAGTTTTTAAAATTTTTTAATAATATTTACTTATTTATAATAATAATAATAATAGTTCACGAAAGAAAGTGAATTTATTTAAAAGTAAAATACCTAGTAAAATGATATTAACTAAAATAAGATTATTTTCAACTTAATTGAGAGTAAACTAATTATATTATTTTTATGTTGACTCAGGAGTTCAACTGAGTGACCTCTAGCTTAGCAAGTTACTTTATTGATGAAAAGAAGTTTAGGAAATGTTTGATGCAGTTGATAGCAAATAGAGGCGGCTAATAGAAGTTTCTCATCCAACAACAAAAAAATAATTATTTAGTGAACCATACAAAATAATAGTTAATAGTGAATATAACTTCAATCAACTGATGTTTTTATTAGCTCCTATTTGAAATTTTTCCTGAACATTTGCAATAATAATAAAAGAAAAGTCAAAATTATTTTTACTTTATATTATTTTAAAAATTTTATTATTCCCTACCAACTATAAATTATGATATTTTAATTATTTATATAAAAAACAAAATTTTCATTATTATATATAAATTTTATAAAAAAACATATGTAGGATATTTTAATTACTAAAAATATATTAATATACATACTAACTAACATTTAAAAAAAACTTATTAAAATTTCATAAATACAAAATTATAATTATAGTATTTTAAATTTGAAATAATACTTTATAAATACACGTGAAAATGTATTAATTATTTATATTTATTTAATTTAATATATAAATTAAAGTTATACTTTTATTAGTCATTTTATAAATTAATAACAATAATTAAACAAAATTTGTTAAATACTTAATATTAAACCATTATTAGCTACTAACTATCAATTAACAACTATCAATTACATCTATCAACTATCCCAAATAGACCCTTAATAGTGAAAAGAAAATACAATTTTTTTTTTAACTTTCTATTTTCTTTGAACCAAACAAGATAAACTGTGCCACTTAATTCCTTAGCTTTTTTTAAAGCAAACATGGTCTTAATGTTAACTATAGAAGTTCTTGCAAAGAAATCAATAATTGTAAAGACACATTTCGTATATCAAAATATAGAGTGAGAGTAAAATTTTTATTTTATTTTTGCATTTGCTATTTTCATTTACTTTAAAAAATTAAAAATGAGGTTTCAAAAAAAATTAAGATATCTCACTATTTTTGAAACATCATTACCTAAATTGATTTATTTACTTATAAAATGTAAGATTATTATTCATAGAGCCAATTATAAAAAATTATTAATATTTAAGTTATATTTTCTTATGCGTTAAATACACTAAAAATATTAAAATTCTAAAATATTTATCATAAAAATGAGATTTCATTTACAACTAAAAAAAGGAATGGTTTTCATTTTCACATTTTTCAATATAATAAAACATGCCATAAAAGGGTTTTACATTCCTTATATAAATCAAGCTATGTTACATAAATTTTTAAAAATAAGTAAGTTAAAAGCAATACTTAGAATTAATTTACTTGAACCAGTAAATTTGAAAATTGACTAATAGTTTAGTATAATTAGGAGTTAAAATTAAATTACCGTAAAATTAACTAAAATTGATCAAACTTAAAAAATCAGTGAACCAAATTAAATCAATTCAACTAAAATTATACTATTTTGTATTTTTTAAAATTATACTTTTTCTTAAAGTTTAAATATTTAAAATAGCCTAAATATTTTATCATATTAGACTATTTTTTTAATTTGTTAAATATTTTATATTTGGTTAATTTTTTTAAAAAATATTATATTATTTTAATCAAATTGATTGCATTTATTGAATTAAAAATTAGTCAGCTAGATGATTTAATGTATGATCTAATTTTAATAATATTGATTAAAAATAAGTTATACCATTTTTGTAGTGTGTAGAAATAGTATAAAAAATTAAATCAATAAATAATATTGATTCAAGTGTTTATTGGTGCATTTAAATACTGGTAACCAAGGTGTAACGTAAAAGGGTCTTGAGATTTAATTGTTATGATATTTTTAATTTTTGAAGAAAATCAAGAAATCATACCAAATATGGATGAAAGTATTATTATAGTATCAGTTTCAAATTTTAGATCAAAATAATTAAATTTAAGATAATTAAAAAATCAAAATTACACTCACCAAAATATTTTCACTCTTAACTATCCTCTATGCAATGACATACAATAATGAAGAATTCTTATGTGATTTGAAATTTTCTTTGTTTTAAAAATATGATAAAAAAATAAATTTACCATTAAAAAAAAAGATTGCGGTGCAATTATTTTGAAAAATAATGTAATTATTAGGATTTAAAAGTGAAAATTGTCAAGATTTGAGGGCCTATGAGATCCACCATTACAACTTTGGGTTAAAAACAATTAATTATAGCCCAAACGTTGAGGGGAACGGAGCAAGACATCCAATTTCTGAAATTAATACATTTGGAAGTGATGGCCCAATCCATATCCATATTTGTCATGGACTCTTTTCTCTGGTGTTTTACATGATAGCCCAAATCATCTATTAGTCCATATATATTTCAGAATGAATTTTAAATCATTTATATAATTTATTGATTATTTATAATAATTTTATTAAAATAATTTTTAAAACAATAAATAATTATACGCATTATTTATATACTTAAGAATTATATTAATTATGGTATAGTAATTTAATATTATATACCTCGTTATAGTGTTAAATATATTTCAATAATTGAAGGAGAAAAGTCGTTCACTTGTTCCCAACGCAATAGCTCATATCATATGGACACAGTTTCAATTAATAAATATACAACAAAATGTTTCGGCCCATTGGACCTTACATGAATAATAAATAATTAAATATATAATAAAAGGAGTGTTTCGTTTGGTGCTAACAAAGAGTGTTGGGCTTAAGTAAAGTGAATGTGTTGGGCTTTCCAAGTGAAGAAATGACATTTTTATTTTACTCCTGCGCCTAATAAAAGTGGTCCAACTCTACGAGGCTGTGATGAATTATGGGCATGTGCCCTTGACGTACCTTTGGCATTGACTGTTTGGCCACAAATAGCACCAAGCTACCATTAATTATTGCAAAAGCATGAGAATTGCAGTTAGCTGACTTTATTTATTTATTTTGCCTCCAGTTGAAATTGGGTAACTCGATCAAGCAATGAATTTCAGGTGTTTGTTTAAATTACTTAACATACTATAGGTGTGATTGGCCATTTGAATTCACATTATATAAATATATTTCGACTGCAATCCCTTGCATTACTCAAAGATTTATTGTGCTATTTGATGTGACATTTTAGAATTGGTGCGTGTTTCTTTACATAATAAGAAAGGAAGATTTGAATCTCGTGATGTTTGAACGATCATGATTCATTATATTTGAATTATTTTATTTTAAATTAAATTAAAAAATAAATTATTATTATTAATTTTGAATTTAATAATTTAAATTTTTTAAATATAATCAATCACGTTTATCTAAATATAGAACTATCTTAATTCAATAAAGGAATGTGATTATAAAAGAGATAATGGCACAATAATTCATCTTTCCTAATCATTAATTTTTTTTTTTTCAAATTGCACTTCCACGTGTAGTTGAAGTTATTCTTGCTGTAATGATTTTCAATGACTTTTAAGTCCTATCAATTTTCTATTAATTGTGATACCATTGCTCAATAAGTATACCACCGGCCATATGGCCCGGTGCGTTCTCATAAATCCTTCGACTAAAATTAATCCGGTAATAATTACTGCATTTATTTGTTTTTTTTTAAAAAAATGCTCAATAAGTACTGGAAAAACATGTAAACATATCATAGAGTCAGTCTTAACATAATTGTGGGGTTGGTGATTTGCCAACAAATTTGAGTGGAGTTCTTAATTTCAATTATAGAATCTTAATCTAACTTAAGAAATATGAAATATTCATCTTGCAAAATTGTCTTTGAAGTGGGTAGAACATAATGAAATGCAGTTATTTGCGGTCTAAGTCTACCACATGCAACTTGATCAAAAAAAAAAAAGAAAGCTACAAAATACTGCCACTTATAGTGTGGCACTTGAATTGGGAATTTGGTATATAGCAATATATGTATTTTCTATTTTCTTTATGAGTTCCCATTCATTTTGTTGGGTGATGAATATATATATATAAATGATGAGGCCGACCAGCTATGGAAATTAGCTGCCATCCAATATTATCACAGTGCTCAAAGTTGGACACTTGCATGCGCTTTCCTTTAATACATACATTCCCATATGCTCTTTTTTTTTTTCCCCCTTATGATTAGTGGTATGCCATACCTCCAATCATTCGCTAAGGAGACACTGCATGTTTTTAGCAGAAGTAAAAGTGCTAAAGTTTCATTGGACATTCCTAAACGCTACTATACTCGACGGGTATAGAGAGTAGAAGATGATCATAAAGCTGTGATATTTTTGGATTTGATTATAAATTTATAAAGGGGTCAATCTAACCTCCTCCAACATTTTGGAAAGCAGTTGGCATAAAAGTGCAGGCTAATTAATTTTCAGTTAACGACCCATTGCTTGCTAGGGAGAAGTGGTAAGATGCATTTTCTTATCATTGGCAAATTCATCTTTATACTAGGTGTATATATGCTAACACTTGGTCTACACATGCCTGCTACGGATTCAGTTGTAGTCTCGATTTATCAGCTAGTAACAGGCTGGTTTCCAATGAATTAAAGACCTACTAATAATGAGAACCCGCAGAACAATAAATGTCTGTTACAAGTCCACCATATATAAGCATATCTGTCAAACCATTGTGCTTGTGTCAATTCGGATATATTTTTCTTAACTTCGAAGCATGAGTTTTCCTAAGTTAATCATTACTGCGGTTAGCCAATTGCTTATGGATGAATATTTTGCGTCAAGATTCAAATTTAAAAGAAATTTGATCAAACATTAAAATATCTATCCCAGCACTCAAAAACTTATTAAAATATGAATTTTAGTATGCGATTCCTAATTGCTAACTGTTAACTGCCAAGTGCCACCTTCCTTTTCTAAAGAAAGCATTCTGATGGTGATGATGACTGATTATCCTAGCAACGGAAGATCGTTATATTAATTTGGAGTTAACCTCATTAATTATTTTTAACCTCATTAATTATTTATGTAATGGGTTATCATCAAAAGCAAGAAACAAAGATTATGCAAGAATTAAAGTTGTTCAATAATCAGAACCTTCTATGTAGGTGAATCATTAATCATAAGCATGAAACTAATAACAGTCTTCAAGTCAAAAGTTACAGAGAGAGAGAGACGCAGGAATAATGCCAAACAGGTAAATACAAACAAGAAAAAAAGAAGTAAGAGAAAACAGAAAAACAAAATAAAAATAGAAGTAATTAACCCCACAAGGACCATTTCCTCTTTTCGATGCAGTGGCCTCATTTTGGGCAACATTTCAAACAAACCCATCAAAAAAAAAATGGAGAAAAGGTTGCTTCTAGCTTTTCTTCTCCTCTTCCAGATAATGCCAAGAGAAGGATCAGTGATAAGTGTTGGTGGTGGTGTCGGTGTTGGCATAGGTAATGCAGGTGGTGGAGTGTGGATTGGTGGTGGAATCAACAGCAACCCAACCCCAACCCCAACTGGGTCTTCAGTTTCAAGTCTCAACAATGCATACACTGCCCTACAAGCATGGAAATCATCAATCACAGATGATCCATTAAAGAGTTTGGACACTTGGGTTGGCACTGATGTGTGTGCTTATAAAGGAGTTTTTTGTGCTGTTCCTAGAGGTGATGATGGATTAGCTGCATCTACTGGTCCAGTTGTTGCAGGTATAGATCTCAACCACGCAAATCTTCAAGGTAATCTAGTGAAGGAACTATCTTTACTCACCGATATGTCTCTCCTTCACCTCAACAGCAACAGGTTTTCAGGCACTATTCCTGATACTTTTAAAGACCTTATTTCTCTTCAAGAATTAGACCTCAGTAACAACCAATTTTCAGGTCCTTTTCCTTTAGTTACTTTATACATTCCTAATCTCATTTACTTAGACCTTAGGTTCAACAGTTTTTCGGGCCCCATCCCTGAAGATCTTTTTAACAAGAGATTAGATGCAATTTTCCTCAACAATAACCAATTTGATGGCCAAATTCCTCAAAATTTGGGCAACTCTCCTGCTTCTGCAATTAATTTGGCCAACAACAAGTTTAGTGGGACCCTTCCGGCTACTTTTGGTCTAGTGAGTTCTAAATTGAAGGAGATTTTGTTCCTCAATAATCAGTTAACAGGCTGCATTCCTCAGGGGATTGGGCTGTTTACAGATATGCAAGTGTTTGATGTAAGTTATAATTCGTTGATGGGTCATTTGCCTGACACAATATCTTGTCTCAATCGGATCGAAGTCCTCAATTTGGCACACAACAAGCTTTCTGGTGAATTTCCTGACCTGGTTTGTTCTTTAAGAAGCCTACTGAATTTGACTGTTTCTTACAATTTTTTTTCTGGGTTTAGCCAAGAATGTGCTAACTTGTTTATTAGGAATGTGGGTTTTGATTTCTCTTCGAATTGTATTCCTGGAAGAGCTATGCAAAGACCTCAACCTGAGTGTTCTGTTATACCAGGAGGAGGATTGAGTTGTCTTAGAATACCTGCTGCGCAATCTCTTGTTTGTGGGTCACTTGGGTTGACAATAGCTGTTAATTTAGGCCCATCATCTCCATGAAAGAAAGAGAGAGAGGAATATTAGTGAGCGTTGTTACTAATATTGTACAATAGGTTGGTAATGGTTGCCTCCTTAAATTAATAGCAATTATGATTTAGAACTTTTGAACTTGCTTCTTCATCGGTTTAGTAAATCTGTGAGTTATACATCTGTCTTTGAATGAATGGAAGATACTCATCCAGAAATTGAATCGATTTTGACTGTTCTTGTAGTATTCTGTTTATTGAAATATTTCAAAAAACAATATGGAACTAGCTAAAAGAGGACAGATTATAATCACTATTAAGAGTAGAAGGTAACTTTTCTTTATAAGATGATAGATGTTCTTTGCACAAAATAGATTGTCTAATTATTGGGTAAAATTTCATTCATTGTCCTTATAATCAATGCATTTAAAGATTCTTAAATAAAAAATTATAAAGATAAAATCTCTCATAAACTCAAAGTTCACCTGAAATTTGACATGGAACTAAATGAAAAATGTTGTCTGGAAACGCACCACGTCAACTTCTCTCTCATTTCAACTGATGGTTTTTTATCTCAAAGTTTGGTATTGGTATGGCTATCCTATGAAAGAAGTAAATTGAATAAAAGTTTTTTTCATTTTAATTGACGGCTCTTGATCTCAAAGTTTGGTATGACTATCCGATAAAATAAGTAAATTGAATAAAAATAGACTGAATTTTTAAAAATCGCTCTAATATTTAAATTAGTGAAAATAAAATTTAAAAAATGAAAGATAATTGAGATTGAGAAAGTGAAAATGAGAGCTTGAATGTATACCTATGGTCTATTAATGATAGTACTAGTTGAATTTGGATATTAATTGTTACTGTAATTTGAGAGGTTTAATTATTGATTAATTAAACTATCCAGAAAGTATAAAAATAAATATATTAATGATTTTTTGAGTGTTATTTGGTATAAATCCAGAACTATCTGTCATTTTGATCCATTATGTCATCAAGAAATTCATTGAAAAATGTATAACCAAACAATATCATAATGTATCCTATGATTGCATTCTTCTAAAGAATTACACATTTGAAAAACATTAAGCTAGTCAAGGCTATCATCAATTTTGATCAGCTCTATTCCTTCTCTCACTCTTCTCTCTTGTTTTTCACATGCTTGTTCAGATTGCTCTCCATAAACTCTTTCCGCATTCATGTCAAGCACTAGTGCATAGTGGAGAAACCGGGGGAGCTGGGGGCTTCAGTCCCCTCTGGCCTCGAATGTATCCTATGATTGTGTTCTTCTAAAGAATTATCTGTTCGAAAAAATATTCAGCTAGTCAAAGACTATCAACAATTTTGACCAGCTCTGTTCCTTCTCTCACTCTCCTCTCTTATTTTTCACATGCTCGTCTAGATTGTTTTCCATAAATTGCTTCCATATTCATGTTAAGCACTAGTGCACAGTGGTGGAATAAGAGGGGGTTAGGGACTTCAGCCCCTTTTGGTCGCCTGTGAGACGTGGAGGTGGGGCTGGTGGCAAGGGTACCCTTGCCATGTAAAAGAAAAAACCTAAGGAGGGGGGCGCAAGGAAGAAGAATACGCCCCATAAAATGTTTTTTTTTTTTTTGGTTTTCCTCCCTCGTTTTGAGTAAGGGTAACAAAAAAAATTGTTTTGTCACTTACTTCAAATGGTGTCGTTTTAAGTGAGCGACCAAAAAAAAAAACAAAGGCAAAAAGGTCCCTTCTTTTTTTTTTTATTTCATTTCTTTTTCTTTTTTGACTTTTCAGTCTTTTTTTATTTCATTTCTCTTTCATTTCCTTTTTGAAAAGAAGAATAATATCAATAATAATAATAATAATCAATAACTAAAATTCTCGTAATTAAAATATATACCATATAAATTAAATTTCTCTATTCATAATTAAATTAACTTCCACAAAATACATAAATTAACTTAAATTAATTTAATTCTCTTAAATATAAATATAACATCACAGTTAAATAATTAACATTAAATTTTATTTAAATTAAATAATAAATCATTCATAACTAAGTACTTCTCGTAACATAAAATGTATTTCATAAATAATTTGATTTCTCAAAATTAATAAAAATTGTTTTCATATAAATAACTTTATTTCTCATAATTAATCAATTCACATAACATTTTTCATTAAATCAACTTACTCAATAGCTCAAATAAACTTAAATAACTTAATATCTTTAACGTAAATTAATTAAATTCCTAAATATTTATTTAGCATAATTTGTTCATATAATATAATTAACATTAAAATCATATATTCATATTAATTAAATTAATTTCATAAATTCTTTTAACATAGTTAATTCACATAATGTAATTAACATTAAAATCATTAAAATTATATGTTCATATTAACTTAAAGCAAATTTTATAATTTTCTTGAATCTCAATAAAATTCCTACTTAAATAGCTAATTTCATATCTTTAAATCTTTAATGATTAAATATTATTTTTATATATATACTCTGCTAAAAAATACTATATATAATCACATACACATTTACATTTAAATTCTTAAATATAAGATATGTATTAAATATAACTCTTTAAATTTAATTCATAATAAATAACATAACCATTAATTAAAACAATAATCTTTTCAATATAAATCATTTCTTTTTAAAATACTTATATACCCATTAAATGATATCCTTAAACATATTAAAATATATCTAATTATTATTAAATCATTAAAATTCATAATTATAAACATAAAAATAAGGAAAAATATTTTCAATATAATTCAAGTTATCTAAATTTTCTAAAATTATATTTCAAATCTTACAAAATATTCCTCATTTAAAAAATAGATTTCTCTTCTATCTCTTCCTCCTTTTCCACCCATGTTCTCCTCTTCCTTCTCTCATCTCGTTGTCGCACCACCGATCACTAATAACTTAACTAAACCCCCTAAAAACAATTTTTAGTTTTGCCACTGCTAATGCACCAGACCCACCTTTGCTTCACCTTTTTGCTCTCTCACCAATACAGACTAAGCCACAAAATAAACATTTCACTCTTCACTATTATACACCATACTTATTTTTACCTAAAACCTTAAGTGGTAAATGAATTTTGCATTTCCTGAAATTAAATATTGAATGCAGTAGCAATACTAGATTGAGCAATTGAAACTGAACATCTAAATTGATATTGAGTGATTAAAATTAAATTAGATTACACCTAAAACTAAACATTTAGACAAATATCGAGTGATTGAAATTAAACTAGATCGGACCTACTTTGATATATAGATAGAGATTATTTGAATTGAGTAGAGATTAAGCCCACAAATGGACTTGAATTTAATGAATTTGGATCAACCATTTAAAATGTTAAAATTAACCAATTAACTAATAGAACTTAAATCATTATGTGCGTGTGTGCGCGCGCGCGCGCGATTAGGTAATTAAGCTTAAATCATTGTGCGTGAGATTAACTTTAAAACTCTTTATCTTTGAACCATTCTATGAGTTTTCTTGTTTTTATATATTTATGAAAAAATTATTTTCATTATATTATTTTTAATTTTTAAGTAATTACAAATATAGCTAAATATTAAAAAATCAATATTACAAAATTCAATGAAGAATTTTAATGATTTTCAATAATTACAATTATCAAATAGATAAATTATATTCAGTATTTATAATTATCAAATAAATAATTTAGATTTAACAATTAAAAACTTTAGTTCTTAATATATTCAACACTTAAAATTCAGTGGTTAATTTTTCGATTCTTCGATTAGTTTTGTTGTTAAACACTACCTAATTTTTTTTTGTCCAACTTTACTCAAAAACTTAAGTATAAATTTATTCGAACTTCAAGCGTAAACAATCATATATACACTTTTTTTTGTACTAAAATATTTAATTAATAATATGATCAATGATCCAACTCTAGACTTTTTTATTATAAAAATTTCTGGTGTCATAAAAATTTAACATGTTATTGGCAAAATCCGTTGTATATTTTCATTTATTTTGATTCCTGAATCTTTAACATTTAAATCATAAATTTTTGTGAAGTACAAACTGTTATCAGTTAAAGTTTGAATTCGTTTTTTGTGATCATGATCAATTTTTTCAGCAGCATCATTTGAAAGAATTGACGTAGATATCTTAACAATGTCTTCATGAAATGTAATACATTGGATTTGGCAGTCTAAAAGACCTCTCTGCCACTGCAAACCCCAACAAGTCACTCCACTGGTCTCCTGAACTCCCATGTATTCTGTATCCTTCGTTCACTAATTCCCGTCTCTTCTGAGATTTATAAAGAATAGCTGGTTTGCCTTTATCTGAATCTCCCCTGTATCATATACCATACATTAATCTTTAGCCCGATGTTTAACGTATGATTTATTTCAACAGATTAAGAGAAACATCGTAGTAAGGGAAATATTACATAATCACATACCTCAAAATTAGCTTTTCCCAGTCGCTATATCCAGCTAATAGTAGATTTTTGGCTGTCGCATTCCTTTGATATTCACTCCGGCCAGTTAACAAAAAAATTGTGAATCCCAGCTTCTTTAGCTCCTTGTAAAAATTCAAACTTGGAAGTAAAGCAGGTGCTTCAGCTAAATTCACCCACTCGTCGAATGATGATTCATTGAAGGGTTCTGATCTATGAACACAACAAGAAACACTTGGTAAATTTGATCGGCCAAAATAAGGTACGTGCATTTTATAGCAACCCAGACAGATTTGACATTAATCCAGCCCAATTTCTAGCTTCTACATTTATCTTGTGCGGCAACAAACTAAATTGACAAATGTTCACCTAATTCATCTACAAGCATAATCCTCGCCTATTGAAGTAAAACAAAAAAATATTAAAAAGACGTAAATGCTTCCTATAAACCAATGATGGTATACAACAACAATTATTATATTAAAGCTCGCATGTTACGCACTGAAATATTTATGTACAAGAAATTAATCACAGAGATAGAAGGCCTTTGCAAATTGATGGTATAAAGTTATAAATTATATAGCGTCACTAAGTTCAGTTCCTATCAGAGAGACCAATGCTTGCCCATAGAAAATGTGGACCTCGTTTTTTTTTTGAGTGTCATATATACACTTACTATGGACAAGGAATTTTTGACACCTTGTACAATAAGCTCACTAGGCAAGTAATCGATGAAATACATTTTTTATACTTGGTAGCCATTAGACTAATGATTAAATAAGGAAATACCAATCTCAAAATATAACAGCTAGGACGCAAAAAATTGATAATATAAATGCTAAAATTATAAGATCGCGAGTGCATTGATAAATCAAAAAATGGAGAGTTAAGAGATGTGGAGTCAATAGTGTACAAGTGATGACACACACATCATTAATTAGTATTATAGGCAAGAATATTTTAGCACCTTGTTATGAATGAATTCTCAAAACTATAGAATGTCTAGTGAGTGAATACTTAATTCAAAAGCAGAAGGTCATTAGTCTCCAATCTTTAAGACGCAACAACAAATATACTAGTGATTTCTCCAAAGCTTTACCAAATTTTGTTGTGATAACTCCAATCAGCCCCTCTATCTTCTCTTGCTTCCCACTTTACTTGTGTAAATAATATTTTTAGAGCAGCTAATCAAAGCTTTTATTGGGTTGCCAATAAAGTATGTAACGGTCAGTGTTGGTCCTTCGGATAGGGTTGGTAACCTCATGCTAGCTTGGACTCTAATTATTGTTTGTGTGATGACCTTTCTTGCCATTTTTGCTTTTATCAGTTAAAAACATATTGGTGCCAAGTAGTCCAACCTAAGTGACCTCCTAATATCTACCATTACTACAAACCTTTTCTACGTGTCAAATTTCAACCGATCTATCTTCCAAGAAAAAAAGACAATCAAAATTCACATTCATTAGATCCTAATATGCAAACGGCCAAATTTCTCTCGCGTACCCGAATCCATGGAGCTCATAGTATGGGAGATTCAGCAGCAAAGTCTCATCAATATCAAACACCCAAGCGTCCTTCCCGTCTCCGGCGATCTCCACTTTCTGAGCGAAGGCCAGCGAATTGGAAGCGACGACGTCGTTGTCGGAGACGTAGCGATCGCCGGTCATGTAATTGGCCACGAAGCTCTCGCATCTGGAAGGAATGGTGGTCCAGCGTCCGGCGTTGTTGGTTTCCACCGATAGTCTCCAGCTGTCGCAGTAGAGATCGTCGTCGTGGTGTCCGCCTTGGCTCCGTGTTACGCGGTCGCTGGGGAGTCGGATAATGGATTGGGAAAACGTTACGGATAGGAGACTGAAAAGGAAGAGAAGGGAAAGGGCAGAGAGGGAGACAGCCATTGGAAGGGAAAAACGACGACGGCTTGATAATTCGATTGTCGTTTTTCCTTACCACCAGATATGAGAGGGAAAGGAGACCAATCCAGAGGAACGAGTCAGGCTTCTTATTGAGATTACACTTCTATGGGACTCATTATTTTAAAGCGAAATATACGGTCGCAATAAAATTTTAAATGGTTTATAATTTATTAATTATTTATAATAAATTTTTATTAAAAATAAATAATTATATTAATATAATAATAAAATCATCGTTAAATATCTAAAAGAAATATTATTAATTTCAATTTTAAAATTAATTTTAAATCATTATTTATCATTTATTTAATAATTATATATAATACAATCAAATATTATTATTTTACATTGTATTAATTATCATATATTAAAAATATTTTAAATAAAAAATTAAAAAATTTAATTATCATAATAAAAAATATTTTAAATTAAAAATTTAAAAAATAAAAATTTTAAACATAAAGTTAGTATCATATCAAATTATTCTAAACAAAAAATCAAAAAGACTTTTAAAAAAATATTCTAAATAAAATTTAGAAAGACTTTTAAAAATAAAAATTCTAAATTACTTATAAAAAAGCTTCCAAAGTAAAAATTTTAACAAAAATCAAAATATTTTAAACAAAAAATTAGAAAATCTTAAAATATAAAAATTATGAACAAAAAATTAGAAGAAACTAAAAAATAAAAATGTTAAAAAAAACAAAGATTTAAATTAATTTCATTGATTAATTTTATATATAAGAGTAAATGGTAATATAATGGATTGTCAAAAATTATTTTATTTAAATTTAATAAATTTTTTTAAAAATTGTATCACATAAAATTGAAATATAAATTAATAAATAATTTTTTATCATAATTATCTTATATACATGTAATTAATAATTAATCAAATAAATAATATTACGTATTACATAACAACAATAAAATTAATAGATAATTATATGTGTAATTGTTTATTAATTTTATTATTGATTATGAAATACTCAATATTATTTATTTGATTAATTATTAAAAATTATTTCATTTAAATTTAATAAATTTTTTATTAAAATTATATCACATAAGCTGAGGTGGAGCTGCATAGTAGTTAAAGGGAGGCCATAGCCCCCTAAACTTTTAAAGTTTATCAGTTATATCCATAAGCTCTGTCTAAAATTTGAAGAAATATATATTTGGCCCTTCAAATTTTTATAATTTATCAATTTTATTCATAAATATTGCACAATATATATATAACTTTCAAAATTTTAAAAATTATATATTTTCTCTATATGAATTTTATATAGAATTTCTGAAATTATGTATTTGGTCACTTTAAAATTATAAAAATTATATATATTCTCTATAAATTTTGTACAATATTTTTAACATATATTTACTCATTTTTATTTTTGGCCCTCCAAATTTAAAATCCTGCTTCCGCCTCTACATATAAAATTGAATGTATAAATTAATAGATAATTTTTATTACAACTAAATTTATATATTATTATAAGTTTAAGAAATTTATTTTATTATTTTATTTATTTGACCATTTTTTATTTATAAAATAATAATTAAAATTTAATTATTATTTATATATTAATTTTAATCAGTTAACTAATTAATTAATTATTTAATAAAAATAAATATTAACTTTATTTAAATTTTATTATTATAAACATAACCAATTATAAATACTATATGGGGAAGACTATAATATCATTTACGTTATTATACTATAATATCATAATTAATAATTCAATATTAAATTATAAAAAAATTATTATTCACTATTATATTAAATAAAATTAAATATAAATTATTATTTATTATTAAATTATGTTATATTATATGACGATGTTATTACATACGTCATTGTAGAATTCACTTGTTTTTTATTATAATATACTCCCGTTTTGAAATTATATCTTCACACTTGCAAGAATGCATTGCGTACCGTTTTCCGCTGTAGAATTCAAGTGTTGCTAAACGACATGATTTTATTATTATGTTTTTCTTATGGCATGATATCCTGCCAAGCTGGAAATCATCCTAAGTGGATTTGGTCAAAGATGAGAATAAATTTTTATCTCAACGATGGATTTCTTTTCTTTATTTGGTATGTTGCACAATTAATTATTTAATAAAAATAAGTATTAACTTTATTTAAATTTTATTATTATAAACATAACCAATTATAAATACTACTATAATATCATTTACGTTATTATACTATAATATCATAATTAATAATTTAATATTAATTATATAAAAATTATTATATTAAATAAAATTAAATATAAATTATTATTTATTATTAAATTATATTATATTATATGACGATGTTATTACATACATCATTATAGAATTCACTTGTTTTTTATTATAATATACTTCCGTTTTGAAATTATATCTTCACACTTGCAAGAATGCATTGCACACCGTTTTCCGCTATAGAATTCAAGTGTTGCTAAACGACATGATTTAATTATTATGTTTTTCTTATGGCATGATATCCTGCCAAGCTGGAAATCATCGTAAGTGGATTTGGTCAAAGATGAGAATAAATTTTTATCTCAACGATGGATTTCTTTTCTTTATTTGGTATGTTGCACATTTATAAAATGAGAGAGGTTTTTTTTTTTGGTTGAAGAATTTAACACTGCAGGTTATGCAAAATCAGGTAATCACTAATTAGGGCTTAGTGGCAATAATATTGGTTCGTCTTGTAAAGAATTTCCCAAGTAGCTGCACAATTAATTATTGATGGTTAGAAATATAGTTTATTCATATTACTACAACGATAATGATTTTTTTTTTTTTCAGTTCATTGGACAGGAGGTCAAATGGATCCTTGAATTTCGTACTTTCTTTGTCTGCAGGCTTACAAAATGTTATCCATCGTTGACCCTTCCCTAAAAAGATCTGGGATAACCTTTCTGGTGATTGCAGCATTGCTCGCCCTGCTATGGATTCGTTCCATGAACTTCATTGGTTGTGCAGGCATGCTGACGGCAAGAATCTTTTCAGCAAAAAATGGTTATTTGGAAAGCCAAGAATCTGAAACATTTCCAATCTAAACTCCAATCTCCTGAAGCTATCCATTCCCAAAAATTTAAAAATCGTACAAGATATTTTGGTTTTATGAATTCTAAAGAGTGAGAGAAGCAAATTTTCTACAAAACGCACTCTTAAACTTTCTTCTATTTTCATCACTTGATCATTATATATATATATATATATATATATATAGACAGCTATAGATTATTCTAGCGTTAAAACTATACCAAAATACTGCTACATATTTTATCTCCTAGATATTTGAAAAATTAATCTCCACCACACAATAGCAAACATATACTAGAATTCTCTTAGATTTAGCTTGAGCAAAAAAGGAAAATATCAGCAACCAAGTGTCATATTCCAACACTCCTCTTGACACTACCTTGCAAACCATCTTCATTCTTTTCCTTTTTTTTTTTTTTTTGCCAGGTTTGAACTTTCATTTTGCTGCACTTGGCCATGTAAACTACCAATTTCTTGTCTTCCGCCTTGAAATCCATGAAACCCCTTGAAAGATACTTTTCATGTTCTTCATCTGCAATACACGGAGAAAAATATAAACTTTTAAGAACACCAAATTTCAGCAATTTTTGGACATGCTAGCTCCTTCAAACAACAATATTTCAATTTATGGACTTAATGGTCCTTTCAAATATGAAATTTCTGCAGTTTTTGGACATGTCGATCCCTTAAAATTTTACAGTTTATGGATTTGCATAGGTCCCTTAAAATTTGGCACTTTATGGACATGCTTGGGTCCCTCAAATTCTGCAGTTTATAGACTTGCTTAGGTCCCTTAAAAGATGAGATTTCTACAATTTATGGACATGTCGGTCCCTTCAAATTTTTCTTTTTCAAATCCTTCAAGTGCACCATCTATTGTCACTTGAAATTCTTTTTAATTCTCCAAATACTAGACTTGACTTTCTCCAAGCTCTCTAAAAGTTTCTAAAATGATTCACCCTTCAAACAAAAGGTGGAGGAAGAGGTGCACAAGAATTTACTAGAGGAAGAGGTGGAAACCAACTTTAAGACAAAAACAGGGTCTATAAGCCAGAAACAAGAAACAAAACACAAGAATATAGACTGAAACAAGAGCTAAGAAGGATCAATAAACATAACACTGAAATAAGAGCTTGAAACAAGAACATAAAACACACGAGCAAAAACACTGAAGAGACCTTAATGAAACCAAAAGAAAGACTGAAACAAGGATCAGTAGAAGAAGAACAATAAATAGAGCTACAATTTTAGCAACTGAAACAAGAATAGAAACCAAACACAAGGACACAAACGAAAACTGAAATTTATTTTGGAATAGAACTTCCCTCTTTATTCTTCTTCTTCATGTTGAAAAAAGACAAGCCTTTAAGAATAATACTCTGATACCATTATTGGTTTTATGAATTCTAAAGAGTGAAAGAGAAGCAAATTTTCTACACAGCACGTTCTTAAACGTTCTCTCTCCCATTTTCATCATCTGATCATTACATATATATAAATGCAGCTATAGATTATTCTAGAGTTACAACTATACAAAAATACTGCGACAAATTTTATCTTCTAGATATTTGAAAAATTAATCTCCACCACACAATAGTAAACATACACCAGAATTCTCTAAATTTAGCTAGAACATGTACACCAATTGAAAGTTAATCGAAAACGAATTTCATACCTATTTGTGCGTTAGATCCTAAATTGTTTTGAGTTATAATTACAACAACTGAAGTTAAAGGGTAAGAAACAAATTAGAAGAACTGAAAAATGAAATTTAAGTTTTCCTTTCTTTGACCTTTTTATGAGATGACTACAATAGGTGTAGCAACTAAGGTTAGGGTTATGAAGGCAGGAGATGAGACTTAACCTATTTATAATAAATTTTAATAGGTTCACCCATCATAGGTCCATGTTAAAATAGACCTACACCGACCGTCTTCCACATCGACCTACTAAAGGTGTCATAAGCCTATAACTCATTTGATCACTATTATAATTGGGCTTACCCACTATCAATAAACTATATTATTCAGTATGTTTTATAAATAATTAAAACAAACCCATAATTAATATTAGCCCATAAAAATTCTAACATTCTCTCACTTGGGCAAGATTATTTATGGTTTTTCACGTTTTATGAAAGAAAACATTTTTGAAAACGACCCTCAAACTGAATACTTTAAACTCAAATGTGGCAACAAATTTTTAGAAAACATATAGTTTATTGATAAAATGACATCTTAAACATAATTTTGTTCATATTAAATTATCAATATAGGATCATGATAATGACCCTTATTGACATAATATCAATCCATAGTCACAAATATTGACTACTTAACCGATCTGGATTCCGATATGACAGTGTAGCAAGAAAATAACACTCACATGTGATCAATACACTATTTTCTTCGTTAGTCTTCTAAATAGTTCTCTTTTACACATGTTCAAACAAGCAAGAAAAATTCACAAGGCTTCACAATAAGGCTTTTATTTCCATTTTGGAAATACATACAATATATGTCTTAGCCTTTGTTTTCAAAAATACAATTGGAAACTAACATAACTTAAGATAATCACACTAATCTTAAGAACATCACGCACAACTCATAGCATGCTATATATATATATATATAATGTGCACATATGCATAACAAACAACTACAAAGTACTCAACTCATATAAATAAATATATATGAATAAACAATATAGAAAAATTATTTACCTTAAACGTATAATTACAAGCATAAAACTCTCACTAAGCAAACACATCAAAAGACTATACAACACCCACATCACTAATATATTTCTTGAAAATTATGGGTCTAAGTTAGAGGATTAGCTATCATCAAATCATTACTAACGTACTGAATCTTAATGTCTCCTTTCTTTACTGAGTCTCTTACTGTAAGATATTTAATCTTTATATGCTTAGAATCACTCGAACTTTTATTGGTTTTAGAGAATAACACAACAACATTATTATCACAATAGATTCGAAGTGGTCTAGCAACAGAATCAACCACAACCAAACCAGAAATAAAATTTTTCAACCGTATAGCTTGAGTACTAGCTCCATAACAAGCAACAAACTCAGTTTGCATAGTATAAAAAGTTGTAAGTGTTTGTTTAACATTATTCCACAAAACAGCACCACCAACAAGCATAAAAATATAACACGAAGTGGACTTCATATCATCTTGACAGCCTACAAAATCAGAGTCTGAATACCCCACTACTTCAAGATCATCCACCCGCCTCTAAACGAGCATATAATCATTCGTCTTTTGCAAGTATCTCATTACTTTCTTAGCAACTACCTAGTGATCCCACCCAGGATTAGAAAGATATCGACCAAGAACATCAACAACGTATGCAATATCTAGTCTAGTACATACCTAGACATGCATCAAGCTGCCAATTGCACTTGCATGAGGAATATTAATCATGGTTTATTTTTCTATATCACTTTTAGGGCATTGCTCCTTACTAAATTTATCTCCCTTCACTATAGGAGTATAACCACCTTTGCAATATTGCATATTGAATCTACTGAGTATACGATCAATATAGGCCCTTTGAGAAAGACCTAATAAATGACGAGACCAATCATAATGAATTTCAATACCCAAGATAAAATATGCTTCTCCAAGATCTTTCATATTAAAAGTCCTAGAGAGTAACTTCTTAGTTTCACAAATCATCCTCATATCATTACTAGCTAATAAAATATCATCAACATAAAGAATAAAAATATATAAATTTACTCTCACTGATCTTATGGTAAATACATTAATCTATCTTGTTCTCTGTAAAATCAAGTGAAGTGACTACATCATCAAATTTGAGATAACATTGACGAGAAGTTTGTTTGAGACCATAAATAGATTTCTTCAGCTTACAAACTAAGTGTTCTTTACCACTTTCTTTAAAAATCTCGGGTTGCACCATGTAAACTTCCTCACCCAAATCACCATTTAAGAATGTTGTCTTGACATCCATTTGATACAACTTTAAATCAAAATGAACAACTAAGACCATAATTATTCTAAAGAAATCTTTAGAGGAAACAGAGGAAAAAATCTCATTATAATCAACACCTTCATGTTGTGTAAACCCCTTAGCAACCAATCTAGCTTTAAATTTCTCAACCTTTCCTTTAGAATCCTTCTTGGTCTTGAATACCCATTTGCAACCTATGAGTTTATTATTAGAAAGAAGTTTCGCTAGTTCCCAAACTTCATTATGACTCATTGATGTCATCTCATCTTTCATAGCATCAATACATAAATCCAAATAAATACTATTAACAGCCTCATCATAAGATACATGATCAATAACATAACTTATATTGTAATCACCTTTACCAAGATAGACCTCATAATCATCTGGAATAGACCTCATAATCATCTGGAATTACGACTTTCTCGCCCTAATAGACCTTTTAACAAGTAATGATTCAACTACAACAGGCTCCAGAGGATTTTCAATAGGAGAAGGATGATCATATGCACCTTCACCATCACCACCTACATGAACAAGAACCCTTATAATCCTTTCATGAGATAAAGGTAAAGGAATGGTTGTAATTTCACTTTGTACACCATGAACAGGCGTTTGAGAAATGTCTAGATCAGCAACATCCATCTCAAAAAACTTTGCAGTCATAGACTCTATAATCCTTGTGCCACAAGTAGGACAATAGAACTTGTATCATTTAGAATGGGTTTGGGTACTCAACAAAGTAACAACGGACAGTTCTATGGTCAATCTTTTTCTCATTTGGATTATATATTCTAACCTCAGCAGGACAACCCCAAACACGAAAATGGTTCAAACTAGGTTTTTTACCAGTCCACATCTCAAAAGGTGTTTTAGGTATAGATTTGTTAGGAGGATAGTTCAAAATATAAAAGGTTGTTTTAATAGCATCACCCCATAAGAATTCAGGTAAGTTAGACCTACTCATCATGCTTCTCATCATATCCTTCAAAGTATGATTGTGCCTTTCAGCGACACCATTTTGTTCAGGACTACCAGACATGGTATATTGAGCAACTATTTCATATTCTTGCAAATATTTGGCGAACTCTCTCATATGTTGATCACTCTCATTATATTTGTCATACTATTAACCCCCACGATCATACCTCATAATTTTCATGACCTTTCCTAATTGTTTCTCAACCTCAGTTTTGAAAATTTTAAACATCTCAATGGCATCAGATTTCTCCTTTATCAAGTATAAATAGCCATAATGGAAAAAATCATCAATGAAAGTAATATAATATTTATTGACACAAATAGTAGGTGAATAAGGTCCACTAATATTAATATAAATTATCTCTAGAAGATCTGAACTTCTATTAGCACCTTTCTTTTTATTCTTAGTCAATTTATCCCTTATACAATCCACACAAACATCTAGATCTTCAAAATCAAGAGAAAGAAGAATGTCATTTTTACTAGTCTTCCAATTCTTTCTCTAAATATATGATCTAAATATTTGTGCCATAATGAAAAGGATTTTTCTTTAATTAAGGATCGTTTGGTCACAATGTTGGCTTCACAATCTCTTGTATCATCCAAACACAATCTATATAAATTATCAAATAAAATACATTCACCAATCAATTTAGAATCTGAAAACATATTAGCTTTTCCATTACCAATGGCAAAGTCATATCCAATTTTATCCAAAATAGAAATAGAAACCAAATTTCTCCTAAAAGATGGAACATAAAAGGTGTTTTCCAAAACCAGACAAAATCCATATTCCAATATTAACCTAACTACTCCTACTTGCTCGACATCTATCTCCAAATTATTTTCAATTCTAAACTTAGACTTCCTTTCACTTGGCTTTCGTTTGTTTATGAACCCCTGCAAGGTAATAACAACATGAAGAGTTGCACCACTATCAAGCCACCAAAAATTTAGTGGCACATCAATCATATAAGATTCAAAGCAAACATAAGCCAAAGGAATACCTCCTTCTTCTTTCTTCTTTAGCCAAGCTGTGAATTGATGACAATCTTTTCTCTTATAACCTTCTTTATGACAAAAGAAACATTTCACCTTACTTTTGTGGACAATTCCAAAATCTCCTCCCTTCTTGGTTTGACTCCTACCATGCCATTTAAAATTTTGATTCCTTTTAGGAGCATAATAATTAGGCTTAAACTTACATTTATCCTTTTTAGGATCAGCCCTAGGTTGTGTCAATAGCATGACAACCTCACCCTTTTCTTTCCTAATTTTCTTTTCCTCAGCATCACATTTGGTCATAAGGTCATTAACTGTTCAGGTAATGTTTTGGGTATTATAGTCGATCTTGATTTGCCAAATTCAAGAGGCAAAGTGTTTAAAGCTTGATGAACTATGAATTCATCAGAAATTTCAAGTTTAAGACCCTTAAGTATTTGGAGGTGAACCATATTTAGAATGTAATCTCTCACATTTCCACTATGGTTGTATCTCATACTGGTTAACTGACTCATAAAGGTCTCAGCCTCAGCCTTATCTGATACAAAGTATCTATTTTCTACAACAACAAGAAATATTTTGGCAGTAACATCAGTGGACAAACTACTTCTAAGGTATTCAGGAATAATTTTTCTCATGGCCATAAGACTGAGACGATTCGATCTCTCCCACTTGGCATATAATTCTTTTTCTTCAATATTATTTTCACGAGTGGGTTTAGTAGACTTATCTTCATAAAGGGCATAATTTGTCTCACCTATTCCCAAGATAAACAAAATGCCGTCTTTCCACCTCTTAAAGTTTGTACTCGTCAAGAGTTTAACAGTTGCAATCTATTGTTGAGACTAAAAGAGACTGTTTGCGCCAAAACAAAAGCATGTATTAGAATTAGGCTATGTGCAAAATTAAACTTATAATTTACACAATCTAGAAAATTCTGACATCACTACATATACCCCTTTGGGCATAACATGCACATGCAATAGAATTTCTAGTTATGAAGTACACAATCGAGTTCACACCAGTTTTGAGAAATCTATCCCCTTTGGGCAGATAGACTCTCTAGACTAATGCAACTCTAAGCACAAATAGTTTCATTCCCATGAGCACTCCCAAAATTAATGCATCTAATAATTCTTTTTGGGCAAGTTATTATATACATTAATTCAGAATTATCTCTTCGCAAAAATTAAAAATAACTTTACAAATTTTAATGGATATTCCACTTTGGCAGTAACACGCATATCAACCCATAAAATTATTTTGAATTAGAGATTTATAAAGGCTCAATTAAAATACATACCAAACACAAATATATATTTCAAAAATATACAAGGTACTAAACACAATATACCTTAATTTTAAACACATGATTATTATCTCATATACATAGTAAACAAATATTTATTATTTATTTTATCACAAAATTAATATCACTAAATAATAAACTGACAATTAATTATATATAAGCCACCTATATATATATATATATATATATATATATATATATATATATATATATATATAATCATTGAAATAAAATTAAAATATACCATAATGAACATCAATATAAGCTTGCTTGTCTAAATATTTGTTCTCATAAGAAATTAACAAATAATTCATTCAGTTCAGTTGGTAGAGCTCAAGGGTTTGAGCCTTGCGGTTGTGGGTTCGAGACCCACGAAACGCATTGCGGTTTCAAAATTTTTTTTCTTGCACCACACAGTCGCCAATCTTTGTTTGGCAGGGGCGTCTTTGCTGATCTTGCACACTAATAACACCATCAACCAACAGCTCACACAATCACAAACCAAACATCACAACAACAATCAACACAAAATCAAGAATCATTCAATCTCCAATTTTTTTTTGTTTCAATTGGTGTACTTGTTGGCGTTCTAAGCCGATCTTTGCGAGCGAAATCAAAACAAAAAAGAAGGGGCAAAAATGAGGCTTAAGTTTGGGAAAAGATGAGTATTTATCTGTCAGCATCAAAAGCCAATTATAAGGGGCGTGCCGCCCTTTTGTGCAGTAGGTTTTGGAACAAAAAAAGAAGGTTTTGTTTGTTGGGTTATGGACGCAGAAAAGAAAGAAGAAAGAAAAAAAATTGCCAGAAATGGGAAAGTATTTGGCCAACGAGGGTTTTGAACCTGAGACCTCTTATGTGACTAACGCGCGTCACCAACCGTCTGAGCTAATAGAATAGCTTGTAACGGTAGAAGCAAATTAAAAATATCAAAGACGATACAGTAACCTTGGGATACCTCAATTGACAATCATTTTTTTTTTTTGTTATCAATATAAAATATTTAGGGTTCTAAATTATATACAATCCAAAAACTTTGATACCACATGTAAAAAAAATTAGGATCTAGTATATGAATTTAGAACATCAATTGAAAGTTCAGCGGAAACGAATTTCATACATGTTTGTGCATTGGATCCCAAATTGTTTTGATCCATAATTACAACTACTGAAGTTAAAGACTATGAAACAAATTAGAATAACTGAAAAACGAGAGTTAAGTCTTCCTCTCTTTGACCTTCTGACAAAACTGCTACAATGAGTGTAGCAACTACTAGGGTTAGGGTTTTGAAGGTAGGAGAGCAGACTTAGCCTATTTATAATAAATGTTAACAGACCCACCCATCATAGGTCCATGTTAAAATAGACTTACACCGACCGTTTTCCATTTTGGCCCACTAAAGGTGTCATAATCCCATAACTCATTTGATCACTATTTTAATTGGGCTTACCCACTAATCAATAAACTATATTATTCAGTCCATTTTATAAATAATTAAAACAAACTCATAATTAATATTAGCCTATAAAAATTTCAATAGAATAAAAAAACAAAATATTAGTAGCTAAGTGTCATACTCCAAGAAGATAAGATTAGTAACTTACTGATTTTTTATTTCTTTCAATTTGATTGATTGAAATTCAACATTCTTTGTTCTTAATAAGTTTACTGGAAGAAAAATGTCATCAATCAATTTGGTATCAATTATAGTGTTCTTTCTATTAGTTTTCAAAGAAGAATAAGATAAAGAGAGAAACCTTAATTGTTATCCTTCTCACATTATGAACAGATACATATATACTTAGTCTTAGCTAAGGATAGAGACAAGAGGTTACAAGAGATAAGGATAGAGACAAGAGGTTACAAGAGATTAAGTAGCTTTACATGATAAGATTATACAACAAGATAACTAACTACAACTGGTATATGTATATCATTTAATAACCGAATTGACATTCTCTAACACCCCCCTATAAGCTGATGGTGGAGGTTGACAAAGACGAAGCTTGTCGCAAAATTTGATGAACATACGTGTACCTAAGGGCTTCGTTAAGCAATCTGCGAACTGATCTGCACTAGTAATGAATTTTATGATTATTGATCCTTGCTTGACTTGTTCCCTGATGAAGTGGTAATCCAATTTCGCGTGTTTTGTTTGACCATGGAAAACGGAATTAGAAGATAGATAAACAACCCCGATGTTATCACACCAGAGGGATGCAGGCAGAGACTTTGTAAAGCCAAGCTCACGAAGAAGGGATCCCAACCATAAAATTTCAACTGTGACATTGGTAACAACCTTGTATTTGGATTCAGTTGAGGACCGGGCCACTGTTGGTTGTTTCTTGGAAGACCAAGAAATCAAATTAGAGCCCATATAAACGAGATAACCTCCTGTTGAGCGTCGATCGTCTGGGCAACCAGCCTAGTCGCTGTCTGAAAATCCTTATAGTTGGAGTGCGGAGGATTGTGAAAGAAATAGACTAAGTGTGTAAGTGTCACACAAATAGCGAAGAACACGTTTCATGGACTACCAATGAGTATCAGTAGGCTGATGCATAAATTGCGCTAGTTTATTGACAGCGAATTCAATGTCTAGATGCGTCAAGGTCAAATACTGAAGTGCACCAATGATTTGTCGATATCGTTCGGGTTTGGGCAGCTATTCTCCTATTATTTTGCTAAGATTCGATGAGATGGCTAATGGAGTGGAACATGGTTTTGAGTTTTGCATGTTTACTTCAGCCAACAAGTCCCCCAAATATTTTTCTTGAGTAAGTAAAATGCCATCAGACTGATACTTCACTTAAATTCTGAGAAAGTAGTGCAAGGGACCCATATCTTTCACCGGAAATACCTGCTTAATAGAATGGAGAAACCAGTCTATTTTCTTAAGATCAGAACATGTCA
>CATIWR010606252.1:0-23377 GCA_949677035.1 Omphalea diandra | reverse complement strand
TGTCGCTCTAACTATCGATTCCACAGTTTTTTGAGACAATATAGATCTCTAGAGCGACTTTTTCTTTTTACTATATATATATATATATATATATATATATATATATATATATATATATATATATATATATATTCAAAAAGGAGGCATCACATCAGCTAAGCTGCGCTAAACCGATCATAAGAAGCCCACCTCTGCCGCATCATGGAGGATCCAAGACAAGCAAAGAGTTGGAGGAATCTCAAAAAGGTGAGTCCGAACAGGAAGGGATGCTTCATGGTTAGCCAACCAGCGCACAAGAAAGTGGACTTCTCCTTCTTTTTATGTGTGTTGCACTGTCACTTGCCGTGCCTGAAGCAGCAGATTATTGATTCTATTTAGAAGACTTGCTCTTAAATAATTCTTTAATTGTTTGTTTTTTGCCCTTGCTATTTGGTAATAGAAGTTGGGATTATATAGAAGTGGTTTGTTTAGATATCCAATTATTAAGCTTAATACAGCTAATTGAATATGATTACTTGTACTTTAATTGTTTAGATTCATATTTTCCATTTAAACATTTACAGCAAATGGGTTGTTTTTGTCTTTTCCTTTTTTGGTGTTTGATCATGTAGTGTGTCTTATGCTTAACATTATATGATGATGGTGGTGTGCTAATATCATTTCTTTTGTTATTTTTTTTGTTTCAATCTTGATTCTACCTTTTCTTTTCTTTTTCTTTTTCTTTTTATTAGAATGGTGTGTGTATTGATTGAATGTATTTAATTTTGATAACAAGAAAAAGGAATAAAGAAGAGAGAATTAAAAAACAAGAAATTTTTTTAGGAAAAAAAAAGAGAAGACATTCTTAATTAAAGCCACTTCTAGTGTTATTCTGATGGTTGGTGATTCTGCTTATTTGTTCACAGATTTATAGCTGTGAGCAAATATATGAGCATAGTGTTCCTCCCTTTCATATATTCCATATATACCAAACAATTTTATTCCTGTCAAAACTTTCATGATTGAGCAATAATTTAATAAACTTTCATATATGGCGAGTCAAAAGAATTTTCGTTGGTTCTTTTCTCTTTTATCTCTTTTTTTTTTTTTAAAAAAAAAAATCTTTTTCAAATAGGGAAATATATTCTCTTTTTGCGTTTTTTGCCCTTTTGAACCAATAAAACGAATAAAGAGAAAAAAAGATGATGTAATTTGGTGATGTTATCCCCATCATATAAGCATTTGTAGTGGCTCCCAATTAACCTGTCTTTTTACAAAGTGCAATTTATTCTTAATATTTGCCTTCTTTAAAAATGAATTTTAATGATTAATGTTTGCTTGAGCATAATAAAAAATATAGTATTCGATTTCTAATTCCGATTTTTCACTTATATATCATTTTAATTTATATAATTAGCTTTCGTAAACATTACAAACTTATAATTCTTTAGTTTTATTTCATCATTTTACAAGTCAATTAGATTTAAGCGGGCTAGGCTTGTAAGTTTTAATTATACTTATTTTTAATTTTTAATGTAATAAAATATTAAAATAATTAGGAAATAATATAATCTAAAATCTATATTTTTTTAACTTTTAGGTTAAAAGCCAGTTGAAGATGCTTAACTTTCATATCCATTATCTAGTGAAGAGCATCTTTTGGTATGTATATATTTTTTCATATCCTGAAATTCATAGTTGTTTTTTTTTTATATATATTTCTCTGTCTTAGAATATTTGCTCTTCTGATCTCTTAGTTTAATGACTTATCATTATAGTTTTTCTGATTCTTTGGTGCACATTTATCTTATTCTTATTATTTGTCAAATTTAAATATTGTATTGAATAGTAAAATTGTGCTTTGGATTAAACAATTCCTATGTCTTGCTTTGTTCCTTATACCTTTATTCTCATACTTATACTAGAAATTTAAAAAAAAAAAAAAACACATATTTCTTTATGTCCAATCAGTTTGTGATAGTGGCAAAATAGTAATAACAACGATAATATAATAATAATGATGATGATAGAAGCAACCACCACATCAATATTGTTGACAAATTTCATTCTCACCCATTGGGGTGAGAATACAAAGAATCATCGATGTTTCATGGCACCATAGACATATATATTTTTAAAAGAGAGATTATACTTTCTTAAAAAAAGAAAAAGAAAAAAGAGATTATACTAGTGAGATTTAAATTTTTCCCCTTTTTTCATTTTTTAGCAATCTTTTGATATATAGGCTATACATATAATGACCTAATTTAATTAATTTTAATTGAAATTTTTAAATTTTATGTTTTTACATATCATAATTTTGAAGAGAAAAACTATTATATATTTAACCTTCTACACTAAGAAATATATACATCATCATTATATTATTTTTTTATTTATTTTACAATATTAGATCGATAAAAAGCAAATATCGAAAATTTTCTAAAGAAAGTTAAAGAGAGAGAGAGAAATAATTTGATTTTGTCAAATGTTTAGGCAAAAAATTTGTTGTGATGTAGAAAAAATAATAAATTAATTGTTTTTTAAGAGAAAAAATGGGGAAGACAGAGTCATCCTAAACTGTGCTTCTATTTTTTTTTATTTTTTTTTTTTTAAAAAACTAATAATTCATGGAAAACTACTCCCGTGACAAACAAATTAAGTCCCATATTTGGCCTAGAGTACATCATCAGGTCAACGCTTGAAATTTAATTTCTCCCCTATATTAATATATTCATAGAGAATGTTCTCAAAATGCTTTTTTTTTTTTGGGTAAAAATGCTTGACATAAAATGGTGCAATTTACTTAAAATTTTGAATTTTCTACATTAAAAATACTCTTAAAAAATTGTTAAGATTTGCACTCCTGACTTTCTAAATTATAAAAAGGACAACATTATAACACCTTTTAAAATATTAAGTAGTCTGATGTCTAAGAAGGGGGAAAAAAGTAACTTAATTTGGTCAAATATTTAGGCAAAAGCTTTGTTGTGACTCAAAAGAAATAAAGACCAAATCAATTTATTTTTTATGTGAAAAATTTGGCATGTAAATAGAAAGTTTGAATCATTCTGAATTTGGCTTCCAAAGAGTTTCTCTTAAAAAATAATTAAATATAGTATTGACAAAAAAATGAAGTCTTAGCATTTCATTAGGCAAAGAAAGCATCATCAAGACAATGCTTTGAAATTAATTAGTTTCTCTAATCACTGCTTAATCACGCTTTACATTAATTTAGAATTATTCGGACGTGGGTATTAATACGAGTCTACAAGTTTGATTCATTTTTCTACCATCTGCAAATTTCCGTTCCTTGCCTGCTAAGTATTATTAAAGTCAAAAAGTTGATATTATCCTTTAAAAAAAAAAAGGATATTATTTGAAGGGAATATCATAAAAAAGATATATATATATATATATATTTTAAAAAAATCCTTTTAATAGATCTACCTAATTTTTTTAATATTATTCAGACTCGCAAAATGATATGGAAAAAGAAAAATTTTTAATTATGTTATCGTAGTTGATAAGACATAAAATACATATTTTAATTGTGATAATTTTATCATATTATATGTTTAATTTATAATTTTAATTAAATTTTATATTTAAAAAATTTAAAATTGATATTTCAAACGCATTAAGAGAAAAAAAAGATGTTTAGACATTAATTTGTAAAATTCTTCAATTTTAGGTCAAAATGAGAAGAATAACAGTTTACGGTAAAAAATTTACTTTAATAAGACTTGAACACGACTTGTCAATCCGAGACTAATGAATTTAGAAGAACAATGAGCTACTTTCTAACTTGATTTTTATAAGAAATTATAATATAGATCTTATTTTGATATTATCCAAAACCAATTAGGAAATCAATTTCTGTATGAATTTTAGGAAAATTTTTAAGAGAGATTTTTGTAATATAAATAAGAGTCACTTTTCTTCTATGATGAGGAAAAAAATGTGAAAAAAGTAAAGAGAGGACAGCTAACCTCAATTGAAGATAAGCTTCTCTTTCATTGTGAACTCATGAGTTCATTTCTTTTTAGTTTTTTTTCTTATTCATGAGCTGATTTTCTTGTAACTAAGGCTATGAAAAAGTTGTATCATAACAATAAATTGATTTTTATTTTATTTAACCAAGATATTTTTATTTCATGTTGCCCATAAATTATTGTGCTTAATGCTATTGAGAGATTGATCATCTCTTGATTGATTTATTTTATGTGAAGAATTGGAAAAGAATTTTGCATAATTGATAAAAAAATTCATGGTGTGAATTGAATGATATATAGGAATATAAATACATGATTCATCTAATTTTACAGGTTTTTCACAGAGTTTAGTGAACTTCTTATCTTGAGTACTCTATAGAGAGATTTAAGGGCTACTTGATAATAGTAGGATTAATATATCTCGAAAGAGAATATTAAACAATTTTAGAAAAAAAGCTCAGCTTATAAAAATAATAAATTATCTTGATTGAATTTAATTAATTGAAATCTATTAGAGTGGTTAGATGAACCAATAGTTTTAGCTCGTTAAATTTGATTATTGCAATTTTAATTGTTTATTACTTTTCTTTTATTTGTTTTTAGTCTTTAAATTTTTGTAATTTATTTATTTTAAATTTTCATAGTTTAATTTTTTTCTTAAATTCGGTTATCCAAATAATCATAGGTTAACTATAGTTTTAGTACTTATTTTATTAAATTCTTATGGGTACGATATCGTTTTACTACTTAATAACTAGTACACTTGCTAGGATCTTTTAAATTTTAGCTGTCAAATTTTTGGTGTCATTGCGGAGGATTTAATTCTAAAATAAGATTAGAACTTTTTAATCATGGTTAATTTAGATTTTTCTATTTTTCTATTGAGGTTTAATTCTTGCTTGTTCAGGTTGATTGAAGCATATTAATGGTGAGGAACCAGTGGAATTTGATCATGAAATAGAAAGAACTTTCCATATACGCTAAAGGAGTAACAAAGGTAAAGAGCAAGAGTAATTTGAAATTAGAATGGCAGATCCAATGAATGTTAACCCGAATCTTTTGGATTATGTTTGTCTTGCAATTAATGGAGCTACTTCTAGTATTAGCAAGCCAACAATCCAAGCCAACAACTTTGAAATCAAGCCAGCAATCATCTAAATGATTCAAATCAGTATCCAATTTAGTGGGCTACCGAGTGATAATCCTAATGCACACATTGCCAATTTCCTAGAGATCTGAGACTTCCTAGAGATCTGAGATAGCTTCAAGCATACTAGAGTTAGTGATGATGCTATTAGACTCAAGCTTTTTCCTTTTTCATTAAGAGATAAAGCTAAGGATTGCCTTAATCACTTCATTCAGGTAACATCACTATACAAACTGATTTGACTAAAAAAATTTTGGCCAGGTATTTTCCTCCCTCTAAAACTACTAAATTGATAAATGATATTACCACTTTTGTTCAATTAGAGAGAGAGAGACATTGTATGAGGCTTGAGAAAGATTTAAGGAGATGCTTAGGAAATGTCCGCATCATGGAATACCAGTTTATAATGGTATTACCACTTTTGTTCAAACTTTATATAATGGTGTTACTCCATCTAATCGTTTTGAATTGATGTAGTTGTAAGTTGTACACTCATGAGGAAACCTCCTGACGAAACTTTTAAGCTAGTGGAAGAGATAACTTCTAATAGCTACTAATGAAATAATGACAGAGTTGATCGAAGGGGATATTAGTGCACAATATTGATTCTTTTACTTCGGTATTTGCTCAAATTGCTTCTTTAACTTAAAAAAAATTAGATAATCTCAGTGCTACAATAATGAATGTTTCAACTTTTGATCCATGTAACTTATGTGGCCAAATGGGACATCCAAGCTCTTATTGTCAGGTAGGAAATCCTTTTTATTTCTCATGAAAGTGCTAATTTTATTTCTCATGATGACATGTCAAATTGTAATCCTTATTCAAATCATACAATCTGAGGTGAGAAAACTATCCAAATTTTTCTTGGAGTAATCATCAACAAAAGGCATCCCTTGGATTTCATCAACAACAACCACCATAAGAAAATAAGGGAAATTTGGAGGATTTAATTGCTAGGTTCCTTAATAGTGTTGAAGCAAGGTTTTAAAAACAAGATACATCTATTAGGAACTTAGAAGTACAAGTGGGACAATTGATTAACATGATGTCAAAAAGAAGAGGAGGTTAGTTTCTTAGCAATACCGAGAAGAATCCAAAAGAACAAGTAAATGCTATCACTATATCAGGTGAAGAAACAATTGGAGAATTTGGAGAAGATGAAAGAGAAAAGAAAGAGAAAAAAGTTGATGATTCATTTATGGACACCATAGGGAGTACACTAAAATTTAACTTGGATGTTATTAAACTTTCTCTTCCTTATCCTAATAGAGTTTTAAAAGCTAACTTGGATAAACAATTTGAGAAATTTTTAGAGCTCTTTAAAAAAGTACATATTAATATTCCTCTTCTTGATGCAGTTTTGCAAATGCCAAGTTATCCCAAATTTTTTAATGATGTAATTTCCAACTAAAAGAAATGAGAAGAACATGAGATGGTGAAGCTAAATGAAGAATGTTAAGCAATTCTCTTAAATAAATTGCCCCTAAAACTCAAAGGTCCAGAGAGTTTTTTTATCCTTTTGCACTATAGGAGATATTGAATTTGTGAAATATTTATGTGATTTAGGCGCTAGTGTGAATTTAATGTCGTAGTCAATTTTTGAAAAAATTGAATTGCATAAATTGACACCAACTACTATTACCTTACAACTTGTCAATAGAAGTATTAAATATTGTAGGAGAATAGTGGAGGATGCCTTAATTAAGGTGGACAAATTTAATATACCTATTGATTTTATAGCGTTGGATATGGAGAAAGATAGAGCAATGTCTTTGATTCTAGGTAAACTTTTTCTTGCTACTAGTAATGCTTTAATTGATGTACGAAAATGTTTACTTACTCTTAGAGTTAATGGTGAGGAAGTAGTGTTTAATGTGTTTAAATCCATCAGACATACTGACACCATTAAACATGAAATAAATATGATTGATTACATTGATATATGTGCAAATGAAGCAAATGCATTTAAATTAGAAGATCCTTTAGAAAGTGACATTTTTAATTCTTGTGATGATGCATAGGTCTGAGATGAAGAACATAAGGAGAAATTCAATTACTTGGACACGGGTTAAGAAAGATGCAAGCAAAGGAAATTTTTTCCTTTCGAGGAATCTACTCCTACCAAACAATTGCAACCTTCTATTGAAACACTGCTAACTTTGGAACTTAAGCCTTTACCTACCTCATTTCAAATATATTTTTAGGAGAAGACTTAACCTTACCTGTGATTATTTCATCTAAATTGACAGGTCTTCAAGTGAAAAAGCTCAAAAATGTGCTTAAAGAATAACCTATTTTCTATGAATTCACTCATTCCTTGCAAAATCCTTTAAAAAGATAAAAGAAGTCAAGCTAGTGACTTTCAAGAGCGCTTGTTGGAAGGCTACCAAATATTTTAAAATTTTACAATTTTATTCTTTCATTTTATTTTTGTCAATTTTTCTTGCCTTTCATTGTATTTTTTATTATTTTAATTTGTTGCATTTTTTAGTCTTTTGGGCATATTTTTAAGTTAATTTTTTTAAAAAAATCAGTAAAATATTCATTTTTTTTATAAGGCATGCTTGTGGCTTATTGCCTAGACGACAACATTCACTCATCTGTATAAGTTGTGCCCATAGCCTATTGCACTAAATCTTTTGTTTGTTTTTGTTTATGTGTTATTCGTTAATCAATATAAGTCGTGTCCATGGCCTATCACATTAAATCTTTCCCAAGTATAAGGTGTGCCCACAAACTATTTACTTAAATTTTATTTGTTTGTTTTTGTTTATGTTTATTTTTAACTTTAGTTAATTTTATTTAACTCTCTTTTGTGTTTCTCTTATCGCTCAATCCTTTAAAGCCAACCAAGCAGGCTTTCCCTGGTCTTCTTCTCCTGTCAAGCTCGCCTCATCGATTAGCCTCCTCCTCCCTTTCATCGCTAGTTTCACCCTCCCGTTGTCAATCTCACATAGTCGATCCTCCTCTCTAAGCATTGCATCCCTCCTCCATTGACACTAATTCCCAACCCACCTTAGTCCACATTATCGCTCCACCCAATCTGAATCTATTCCTTGCATCACATAAGATTTGGCACTGATCTAGCCCACCTCGCTACTCAACCCAGCCGGTGTGCTCATCTTTCCTTGCATTGATCTCTTATATCAACATTAGCCAACCACCACAACTCCCACCAAACTGATAGTCATCTTTCCTATCCTCATCTTTGTATTATTATTATTATTATTATTTCTTTTAGATTATTACTTTTCTTTTATTTAAAAAAATAGAACACCAAACCCAAAAACAACATCACATGTATAAAATGAAGCAAAATTTCATAACCTACTTTGACTTTGTGGGGTTTCACTCACTGTTTCCGCCATCACCTTAGCTTTCAGCTTTAATTTTAGGGGAGTTTTTCTTTGTTTCTTTTTACAATTTTTTTTCCTGTTTGTTTCTTTTCTTTTTCTTTCTTTTTGTTACATTGGGGACAATGTATATTCTATGCATTGGGGAAAATGTATATTCTAAGTGTGGGGGAGGCTTTACATATTTAGGTTGCGTTCTTTGACTTAGGAAAATTTTAATCCTTGCTTAATAATATTTTCTTTAAGAAATTTCTTCTCTTTTGTGTTGGTTTGAGAATAATTTTGAGTTATCATAAACTTTAAGCTTCAAAAAATTTTGCATGAAAGAGATGCAAGCATGATTAAGTGCAATTCTATTACTTGGTTGAGTATTTCTTTGCCTCGATAATCAAATTGAATGAACAATGCAAGATTCAATACAATTGAACCTTAATTGTGAACTTTTGAGCCTATGAGCATTATATTCCTTGTTGTTTTATTGAGTGTTTTCAAACTTGGGTTGCATATTGTAGAATTTGTCTTGTTATGCATTTTGAGACCATATTAATGAGATTTTTATGTTAAAAAAAAAAAAAAGGAAGGGTATCTAGGTAGGCCCATTAAGCCATCAAAAGCCTACCCTTATGATATTCCCTTAGGAAAACCAAGTTGAGTCTTATCCCTTTCTTTGTTTGTACCACATTAATTGTACATTGAACTTTTTTAATTTTTCTTTACCTTTTTTTATTAAAGGATTTTAATTGAGTTGGCATGACAATGAGAACCACTTTTGATCAAATTATTTAAAAAATTCAAATTTGTACTCCTTTGTGTTGGTGGTTAATAACCAGAGATATTCATTGCAATTGTTTATCTTCGCGTCAAATGATTGCCAATTATGAGTATGCTAAAAGCATTCTAAATTTGTTTCATATTGAGTAATTGGGGGGCATTTATCACAAATATTTGCTTCCGCGTAAAAAGGCTAAAAACAATTAGAAAATCATAAAAAGAAAAAGAAGGAAAAGAAAATTATTTTGATTGCTTTAGTTGTGGTGTTGTGCAAAGAAAGAAAAATTAGAATTTATGCCCATTAAATTAATTCCTTAGATAATTTTTCACACTCGGGTTCCTTTTTATCAAACCTTAACCCAAACCCCATTACAACTCATTTTATACATCTTTTTAGTTTTTAATGCATAGAACTCATATTAAATGGTGGAAATATGATATATGGGCAAGCTTATGGTAATTTCAATCCCTTTTTTTACTTGGGAGTTTATTGATATCCTAAACACTTTGAGTGCATTGAGTGAAATCATTGAGAAGGTATTTGAATCTTGTTAAATTTGATTTTAAAGAAACTGTTCAAGCAAAGAAGTGTTTATCTTGGTTTTAAAGAGTTCATTATGAAGTCTTGTTCCTTTTGATTCAATTTGACTTGAGTTCGTTGTGAATTGATAATTCAAAATTGTTTGATGACAAACTAAAGAAGTAAGGAGAGAAGAATGGGTAGGGTTATTAAGTATAAGTATGCTTGAGACAAGTATTATCTTAAGTATGGGGAAATTTGATAAGACATAAAAATATATATTTTAATTGTGATGATTTTTCCATATTATGTGCTTAATTTATAATTTTAATTGAATTTTATATTCAAAATGTAAAATTGATATTTTAGGTGCATTAAGGTTAAAAAAAAAAAAAGAGTTTAGACATTAATTTACAAGATTTTCAATTTTGGGTTAAAAGGAGAAGAAAAGCAGTTTGCAAGAGAACATTTGCTTTGATAAAGTGTGGGAGCGGCTTGCCAATTGAGACTGACGAATTTAGAAGAACAAGATGCTACTTTCTGACTTGATTTTTTTTTATAAGAAATTCTATTTGATTTTAGGAGATTTGCTCTAGATATAGATCTTCTTTTGATTTTGTCCAAAACCAATTAGGAAGCCAATGTTTGTAGGGATTTTAGGAAATTTTTGAGAGATATTTTTGTGATATAAATAGGACTATCTTTTCTTTTATAAAGAGGAAAAAAATGTGAAGAGCAAAGGGAGAGAGCTATCAACATCCATTCAAGACAATCTTCTCTTCTATTGTGAACTCATGAGTTTATTTCTTCTTTTTCTTCTTTTTAGTTTTCTTTTCTTATTTATGAACTGATTTTCTTGTAGTTATGGCTATAGGAAACTTTTATCACAACAATAGATTGATTTTTATTTTATTTAATCAAGATATTTTTATTTTCATATTGTCCATGAATTATTGTGTTTCATGCTATTGAGAGATTGACAACCTCTTGATTGATTTATTTTATGTGAATAAATTGAAAAATGATTTTGCATAATCGATCAAATAATTCATCGTGTGAATTGAATGGTATATAGGAATGTATATACATATTTCATATGATTTTACAAGTTTTCCATAGAGTTTAATGTGTTTTTTATCTTAAGATCTCTATAGAGATAAGGGTTACTTGATATGAGTAAAATTAATATATCTCAAGAGGAAATATTAAGTAATTTCAGAAAAATCTCAGTTTATGAAAATAATAAATAATCTTAGTTGAATTTAATTAATTGAAATCTATTAGAGTAGTTAGGTGGACCATTAGTTTTAACTCGTTAAATTTGATTGTTATAACTTTAATTGTTTATTGCTTTCATTTTATTTGCTTTCAGTCTTTAAATTTTTGTAATTTATTTATTTTAAATTTTTCATAGTTTAATTTTTCTCTTAAATTTGATTGTCCAAATAATCATAGGCTGACTATAGTCTTAATACTCATTTTATTAAATTCTCATGAGAACAATATCTTTTTACTACATAATAACTAGTGCACTTGCTATGATCATTTAAATTTTAGCTATCACTAACAAAAAGAAAAACTATTCTCATAAGAAAGGAATACTAAAATATGAAAGAAATTAGTATTTTCAAAATTGAATTAAACAGGTAAAATTAAAAATTGATCATTAATCTAATTTGATTATGTGTCAAAAATAAATTAACCAAAAAATTAGTTAAAATTGGCCAAATTTAATTAAAATTTAATAAAAAAAAGTTAAAATTACTTAATCAGATCAAATCGATTTAATTTAAAATTATATTTTTTATGAAAATTCTAAAATTTTTAAAATTACACTTTTTACTCAAAATTTAAACATTAAAAATATTCGTTTATTATTTTATGACATTATACTATTTCTTTATTTTAAAAATATTTTAAGTATTTTTATATATTTTATTTTAATTAGTTCTTTAAATTAAATTGATTGAATCAAAGCTTCTAAATTAAGAACTAACATTCAATTGACTGATTCCATAAGTGATTCAATTGTAAAAAAAAAATATTAAAAGAAATCAAATTAAAGACCATAACAAACCAAAAACAGACTATATCGCTTTACAGGACAAAAAAAAAAAAGTTATTCTACAAATATTAAGTCAAAAATGAAGAAAAAGAAGATTTCCCAATTTGTAGCTATCCTATAGACAAAGACTTAGACCATTCTTCTAAATGCGTGTTTTGCCTAATCTTGTTTTGAAGATTGCCTTTGTTACAATAAAGCAAAGGACAAAAATTTGAAAAATATTAAAATTTTTATAATTCATGATATACAATTATTAGGGTTAAGACTTCTACCATTTTTCTGATTCATTTTGGATGAAGAGTTCCAACCTGAGAACTAAAGTTTCAGAGGGTCAATACACTACTAACTGAATTAATTTCAAGATGTGTACTCAAGTTTCTATATTGTAACACATGAGATCATAAATTTATTATAATAATATATTATATAATCAATTTGTCTTAATTTATGTAATGTTCATGTAATCGTGAATATATTTTTTATTTTTACTTCCATCATTATCATCATTCTTATTTTACTACTCTCACTATCATTACTTTCACCAAAATCGACATCTTTAATCATCATCATCACTATTACCATCTTTTAATATTACTGTCATGGCTTCATCTTTGGGTATCATCATTAAAGTTGGTCTCTTCACCTTATTATTATTATTTAATCAAATTGAAACAACAATAAAGTTTTAATGACTAAATCGAATAAAATCACTTTTCTACAAATAATAATATAATTTTAATAGACGTTTAATGACCTGTAATTAAAATTACCCAACTTTCGATAAAGAAATGTATAACATCATGGGTACTAAACCTCTTTTCCAGGTGTACAGAATTTTTGATAGGCACTTTCCTTGAATTTTATGCAGATGCCTTAGCAGTTTAAGGAATTCAATTCTTTAGCAGTTTAAAATTCCAAGAATTGTACATTTGTTTTTCTGTTCTTTTTTTTTGATGTTCGATCTTGTAGTTTTTCTTGCTTAAGCTTAACACTATGTGATGATGATGGCGTGCTAACATCATATCTATCGTCTTCTTGAATATGATTCCACCAATACTTTTGTTTGAGTCTTGATTCTATACTTTCTTTAGAAAAAGAACAAAGCCAAAGTTTTTACCTTTAGACAATCAACTTGGACGTAAAGTGACAGTTGAAAAAGAAACTCATGTGCCTTCAAATAGGGAAATGATAGGAGATGATAGATCTAGATGGAGACTCAAAAAGAATTTTCATCCGTTCTTTTCTATTGTCGCTCTCTTTTTTTTTTTTTTTTTTTTTTTGTTGTTTCTTTTAAATAGGAAAATATACTATTTTTGGTTATCTAGCTCGGATTAATTGGAGCTCAATATATTATTCGGACGCGGGGTGAATATTTTTGAAAAAACAAATCTTTTTGCTTTTTTTTCTCCCTTTTAAAACAATAATGAAAAAAGATAAAAAGATAAATAATGTGTGGATATGTAATATGGTGACGTTATCGCCATTATATAAACATTTGTAATTATGGCTCCTAATATATATATATATATATATATATATATATATATTGGATCTCTCTAAATATTATTTTTTAATATTTCTTAGTCTTAGAATATTATATATTGGATCTCTCTAAATATTATTTTTTAATATTTCTTAGTCTTAGAATATTTACTTCTTTTTTTTTTTATCTCTTAGTTTAATCACTTATTTTTATAGGTTTTCTTTTTTTAAAAAAAAAAAAATTCTATTATTTTTCAAATTTAATATTTGGTTTTGGACTAGATTTAAAATTTTAATTAAATCGGAAGTGAAAGATGATGATGACAATGAATAAAAATTACTTTTCATATTTATTTTTATTTAAAGTTTTCATGATTTTTTTAAAAAATATTTTAAAGAAATGATGGTGATTGATATTTAAAAAAAGATGAATTTTGAAATGCATGAATAGTAAAAAAATTATAATTTTAATATTTATTTTCAAAAAATATAATATTCTTCAAAGTTAAATTTTTATTTTTTTCATAATTTTAATTTAATTTTAAGAAATATTACATTCATTTATTTTGAACATAAATAATTAAAAGTTTATTTATTAATAGATTTTTATATAATTTAAATGTAAATTCATTTAAATATATTTTATTATAAAAATATATTTTTTTTTTTTGCACACATTTGAATTAAATTGTATTTTAAAAAATTATAGGATTAAAATAAGTTATTCCTTTGAATTTTTAATATTGTTAATGATTTTGAATATCCCTATGGCAAAGAAATGAAGTTCCATATTTAGCCTAAAGTACACTATGAGAAATTAAATTTAATGGTCATTTAATTATAGATCAAATTTTATTATGATCATTTAAGATTACTTTTATATAATTTATTTACTAAAATATTATTTTTGTATTTCAATTTACTTACACCAATAAAATTGAGAATTTTTTATAGCTAGAATGCTAGGCACAAAAATTTTTAAATGGATAAAAAGCTAATTTAGCACCTAAACTTTTTTAAAAAGTTCAAATCAATCAAAATTAACTCTTTAAGTTAATTCAACACCTAAAATTAGATTTTATCTATCACAAAATTCAAGTTTGGGTGCTAAATTAACTCAAAAAGTTAATTTGGATTGATATGAACTTTTTTAAAAAAATTTAGAGATCAAATTGACTCTTAATTCATTTAAAATTTTTTTACCATGTTACATTTCAACTGTTAAAAATTCTCAATTTTACTGAAATAAGTAAATCAAAATAAAAAATATTTTAATGATTTAATTGTACAAAGTTAATTTTAAGTGACTATTAATTAAAATTTTAAATTTCTATACATTAAAATACTCTAAGAAAAAAAAGTAGTTCAGATTCAAACGCTTGACTCTCTGTATTATAAAATGATCAATATTATAGCACTTTCTAAAATATTAAGTAGTATAACATTTAAGAAGGGGGAAAAAAAAAAAAAAGAAAAGAGAAAACTTTGTTGTGAGTCACACAAAATGCCAAATCAATGGATCTTTTATGTGGAAAATTTGACTTGTCAATAAGAAAACCGAGTCAATGCTTTGAAATTAATTAGTTTCTATAAGCATTGCTTAATCATGCCTAAATTTATTTATAACTACTAATTAACCACACATGAGTACCAATTGGAGTCTAGAAATTTGATTCATTTTCCAAACGTAGAAAAATTCTAATTATTACAGGATACATGCAAAAGCAATTGGGCTTCAATTTCTAATTAAGGTTGGGGTTTGCTGTATGGTCTAGGCCCACTCATTTTAGTATCTTCTTGCTATTGATTGTTCCACTTTGGGGGCTGCTTGTTTGCGTTGATTAACTTTTTCCGCTTCTTTTTTTTTTCTTTTTTATGAAATAATTTCTGTTTAAATGATCATACCATAAAACCTCAATTACCACTCGAATATAACATCCTAAGACATAAAAAAATTTATTTGGGATTACACAAGTAATTATTAATTCATTAAGCTCCTGTTTGGTACCGCAGTAATCAAAACTGTAATGTAGTAGTGTGTCTAATATAATGATCAATTTATCTTAATTCATGATGTTCAATATATATATATACATTGCTTATTTTTAATTTTTATCACTATCATTGCAGTTTCAACTCTAGCTACTATCACTAAAATTGATCTCTCGATCACTATCATCATTAATTTAGTCATTATTGATGTTTATTACTTTTCTCAATAATAACACTATTTTATATTAGTAAAATTGATTCGATTGAAAATTCAGTTTATATAAATTTAGAATTTAGTTAATATGAGTTTAGAAAAAATCAAATCAACACAAACTGAATCAATTAATAGACACTTCTGACTATACATTTTTATTTTTATCATCATTACCATCACCAATTTCATGAAGGTTATCATTTTTAATCACCTCCGCCATTACTATCATCGCAGGCGAATATCACTATAGCTCTATCTCTAGCTACCATTCTTGAAGCTAGTCTTATGACTACCATCATCATTACTATTTAGTTGTTATTACTGTCTATTATTATTATCAATACTACCATCATTTTATAGTCATTAATCTAAATAAATAAAATATAGAAGTGAAAATTATGATGTCAATTTTATTTTAGAATTTAACATAGAAGTATAATGAACAAGACATTGTAGCACATCATATTTTATATTCCATTATATCTTTAATTACACTACAAGGGATTAAGTTATACCCTAATATTTTTAGGACATCTTAATTTTTTTATCTTTTGTAATATAGAAATCAGGTATCTTGCCATCTTCAATCTGAAATGGTATCTTTATAGATCACTCCACATGTACTAAAACATGTAAACATGTCACAACATTTTAAGGCACATTATCTTTATTTCTTTCCAATGATTATCTAAGGCAGAGAAAAGGATTTGATATTTGTAACCATTTTCTTGATGAAATTAGTCACACCAATATCTCTTTTTTACGTTACCCTTTTCTAACTAAAACTAAATTTGTCCGAAAAGTTCGAAAAACAAGAACTTTAGTATAAGAACAATTTCTGAATATCAATTTTCTTGAGAAAAATTTATTGTATCTCATTCTTTGATTGTCATTTTCTTCCCATCTGGTGTTGACTCAAACATAGGCATATATAGCAATGTTATACCTGTATTTAGAAGTGACAATTCGTATTGTGTTATGCCTAATTATATCGTGTCCAGACATATATATAATATAAAAATATTTAACCCAAACACGATCCATTTAATTAATCATATCAAGATCTTCAATTCTAGCACCAGCATGTTTATAGAGCAGGTTACACAATACGACCTGTATAAATTTGTTTAATTAATTATGTCATTAACGTGTCATGATACGAAAATATACATTTAATCTAAAATATATAAAAATTAAAAAATATGTAATTTTTAACTATATATATATTGGGAAAATAGAAACTAAATATTAAAATTGAAGCAAATATAAAGTTGAATTTAAAGATATTTTTTATATATAAATATATTTATTTAAATTATATTTAAACGTGTATATTTGTGTTATATATTATATGATCACTTATTAATCCAATTATATAACCGTGTCTATTGTGCGTTATAAATGAATTGACTCATTTATTATCAGAACCTATTTATATAAAACTCAAATTTATTTAACTATGTATTGTGTCCCTGTAAAAAATTGTCAACCCTTCCTATATCAATTGACCGCTAATTAGTTTGCTACACAATTTTGTAAACCATTTATATTATGTTATTGAAGGCCTGCAAAGCCTTCACTACAGTCACTGCTACCATAAGAAACAATATCTTCTACCTCTCGGTTTAGGATAATCTACACTCATGGTTATCAAATTTCTTTTGTTTAGTTTATGATGATTATATAATTAATTTTTTATTATGAAAATCACTAAATTGGTATATAAGTATTTCGTGCTAAATTTTAAATGAACTTTTTGGTATATAAAAACTCAATTAGCTCTCTAAATTTTTTTAGGTGTATATTAGTGTGAATTAATTTTTAGTCAATGTAATACATTATATTTATATTCAAGAGCTATTTGAACTCAAAAATAATGAAAAACAAATTTTTATATTTTAAATTAAATAGATTTATTAAAAATATAAAAATATACAAAGAAAGCAAAATCAATGTCATTTTTTGTATCTTCAATAATAATTTTTATCGTCTTTAATTAATTATATTTTGATCTTCACCATCATCTCAAAATCCTTCTTATTCAGTTTTCTTAGATTTAATTTTTACCTCATATTTGTACATAGTTCAGTCTTTTTTTCTTTTGTAATTTTTAAAAAGAAAGAAAATTAATTATTTTTATCATTTAAAATAAAAATATTTCTAATTTTATATGTCAAATATGAAATATATATTATAAATTTGATCTTCATATGCATACAAAAAATTATTTCAAAAATATTCTCATCATGAAAATTTTCTTTAATTATGATTCAATTTTTAGGGTCAATATTTAAAAAAATTAAATTTTTTAAATACACTTTATCTATATCAAAAATATGTCTTTCGAAATAATGTAAGTCAACATGAGAAATATATAATTTCATTATTAGAAAAGTAAAATAATAAATATCTAATAATATTGCTTTGAAAATTAATTGATATAAAGATAAATTTTTGAAAAAAATAATTTTAAAATATTTCAATTATTTTTGAAATAAATTATTAAATCTCAAGCTAAAAGGTATAAGGGACAGAGTTCTAATATGAGAGAAATTTTTTAAAAAACTCAAAGTTTGCATTAAAAAAATGATGTTATTTACTTTTATTTGTTTTTATATTTTGAGTAAATTTATTTATTTAAACATAAAAATTATTTTTTTATTATTTATTTAAATATAAACATTATTATTTTTTTTTATCATTTTTGAGTTTAAATAATCTTTAAATCTTTATATAGGATTAAATTAATAAAAATATCAATTTAGACTGATATGTATATTTTAAAAAAATTTAAGGGGCCAATTAAACACTTTTTCGCTGAAACAATTTGAAAATTAATCTAAAATATTTGTTATAATTTAGTTAACAGAGAGAGAGAGAGACAGAGAGAGAGAGGGAGATTGATATTACGATCATGTAACTCGGGTTGTAAATTACTGCTCAATCTCTCTTTTTTTCTATATCCTTGTCACTGCCACACATGAGTCCGCCATGATGCTAAAGGCCTTGAAGCCAACTCTCTTACATTGGTTAACCAAGAATGCGATCGGCTATTGTAATTGGGATGGCGTCGAATGTTCTGTGTCATTGGCAACAAGCTCACTTATCAAACAACAAATTGTAAGGACCTTCCCTGAGTTTCCAAGTAATGCTAAGGCTAATTATAGTAGCAATAACTTTTGTATGGAAGTTGCATACGTTGGTTTTGATGGGCAGATGATAACAATGGTGGAGGTCAAGTGTTTTACGTTATCCACTGAAATTTTTTGATTCTTAGCAGGGGAATGATGCTTCCAAGAATTGGTCAATGAATATAGTAGGATTACCATAGTAAATTTTGGAAAGCAGCATTGTGACAGGCACAATCTCCTCTTCCTCTGCAATCTTGATGGATTAAAGAACTCGTATCTAAATGATAATAATTTGACAGCTTCTATTCCTGAAAGCTTGAAAAAACTGACTTAGATTCAAGTTCTTGATGTCTCTGATAACAATCTTGCTGGAAATGTCCCAGTTTTATGGGTTAATAACTATAACAGAAAACCCTCTGCTTGAGAATGCTGATACATCTACAGTGAGATATGCACCAACTCTCATTGCTGGTATTGTCATTTTTATTGCGCTGGTATTGTTTGTGATATTCAAGTTTATTGTCAAGAGAAGAATAAGCGAGTATGGGAGAGTGAAAGGTCATGAGAAGTTGAATGTGATGGTTTATAATGAGGCAGGCTGTTGCACAAATGAGATGGATCATCTGAGTACTGGTGTTGGCAATTCATCTTATTGAGAGAGGAAATGTTGAAATTCCAATTGAACTTCTTAAACAAGTGACCCATAATTTTTAGTAAAAATAATATAGGTACAGGAGGTTTTGGTATGGAAAGGGGAATTGAATGATGGGACTAAGATTGCTATGAAGAGGATGGAATGGTCATGGTTATGAAGGGAATGAATGGATGTCAAGTAGAGGTAGCGCTTCTTACTAAAGTGAGACACAAGCATCTAGTTTGTCTTTTGGGTTATTGCTTAAATAGGAATAAAGGGTTCTTGGTATATGAATACATGCCACAGTAGACTTTAGCATAACATTTGTTTGGATGGCTTGAACGCAGATACCATCCTCTCCTTTGGAAGCAGAGAGCTACAATTGCAGTTAACATATCTCAAGGAGTAGAATATCTACACAATTCAGCTCAATAGAGTTTCATTCGTAAACATCTAAAAACTTCCAACATCTTGACAATGGCATAAGACCAAGGTAGGAGATTTTGGTTTAGTTAGAAAGGTGCCTGTTGGGAAGTATTCCTTGGAAACAAGGGTTGCAAGAACATTTAACTATCTTGCATCTGAGTATGCTGGTTAGTATGGATTTCTCATACTTCTTTTCGAGTTAATTTCGTTCATGGTCATTCAATTTGTCTCTAAATTTCCAATATATCAGTGAAATCACTCAACTTTGATTTTACTAATACAAATTGAAAATTAAAGACCATATTAATGATAATTCTATTGACCAAAGGTGAAACCAAGCCCTGGTTTTACTTTATTCAAACATGATGTCAACCTACAGCTATTAGAAGGGTGATGACAAAAATGGATAAGCGAGTTTGATGGAGATGATCATGGGGAGAAAAGCTTTAGATTATACTCAAGAAGATAAATGATAGATGTTCATGCATCTAGCCAGATCGTTTTGCAAGGTTATAATCAACGGGAAGAAACTTCCTACAGAAATTGATGAAACTTCAATCCTGATAAGAAGAGCTTAACAAGCATTGGTAAGGTGTCTAGGCTCAAAGGGCAGAACGCTTCTCCTTAGCAATAAAATAGAGGGGAACTACATTATCTCCAAACAGGGAATAGGAGAACAAACTAAAATTTGGAAATCTATAAGATATGATAACCACTTAAGTTCACATATTGTTGCCCCCAAACTTTGATGGTCTGCTTGCTGCTTTTTAGATTTCTAAGCCACCAAAGCTGTATTGCGAAAGATAGATCTTTTAGTGGTCATACATGAGGCCCAATCTGCACCACAATAAGCTGGAATCTGTGTAAAATTGTTGGCAGGAAAAAATAGACCAGTAGCTGGACAAACTTCAAGATATTTGATGACAAGATAAAGAGCAAATTTCCCAATTACAGGTCTAGTGTTTAATGCATAAATTGACTCAATTGTTGGATTGTAAAAGTAATATTTTTATTGATCTGGAGAATGAAGGCAAGGGCCTGTGTCTGAAGAAAGTTTGACTTCTTGAGGTAGAGGAGTGGACACAGGCTTACAACTAGTAAGACCAATGCTATGGAGGATGTCCAAAATGTGCTTTCACTGGTTCACATATATGCCTGAGGAAGATATTGTTATTTCTAAAACAATAAGATATTTTGCATACCCAAGTGAATAGAGAATCTAAGAAACTTTTAACTTGAATAATCATTTCTTTTGATGTGCCAGTAATTAAAATATCATTGACATTTGGAGACTATTGAAACCCAAAGATTGAGTTTGGAAGAAAATTCCAAATTCCATTATATTAAAGCTTGTTTAAACCCATAAAGTGAACTTTTCAGTTTACAAAGTTAACCAGGTTTCGCAATAAAATAATCATTTGGCAGTATCATGCCAGTGGCGGAATTTAAAAATTTTTTTTCTGGGAAACTCGCTTACTCGAAACTACTGGTGATTGGCAAAGGTGACAGCGATGAGATAGGAGGAAGAGGAGAAGGAGATGAGTGGACAAAAAGGAGGGGTAAAGAAAAAATCTATTTTTTTGGGGGGAAAAAGAGCCTTTCGTAAGGTTCGAAATTTTGTTTTAGAAAATTATGATGACCAAAGTTATTTTAAAATTTTTTTTTCTATTTTAATATATAATTATAAATTTTAATGATTTAATAATAATTAGATATGTTTTAATGTGTTTAAATAGATTATTTAATGTATATATAAGTATTTTAAAGGGGAGATGATTTTGTGCTTAAAGAGATTATTATTTTAATTAAAGTTATGTTATTTATTATGAATTAAGTTTAAAGAGTTATGTTTAATCAATATTCTATGTTTAAAAAATTAAATTTAAATGAGTACGTGAAGATATTTAATATTTTTAAAATGAGTATATATAAAGAAAGTATATTAAATAATTAAAGGATTCAAATATATGAAATTAATTATTTAAGTATGAATTTAATGAGACTTAAGAAAATTATGAAAATTATTTTATGTTAATATGAATATGTCATTTAAATGATTTTAATGTAATTGCATTATGTGAATTAACTATGTTAAGTAAATATTTAAGGAATTTATGAAATTAATTTAGTTAATATGAGCATAGGATTTAACTGATTTTAATGCAAATTATATTATGTGAATAAATTATATTAAATAAATATATACCCAATTTAATTAATTTATGTTGAGGATAGATAGTTGTTTAAATTTATTTAAGTTATTTATTAAGTTGTTTAATTAAAAATATTACGTGAATTGATTTAATTTAAAGTATTTAATTCTAAGAAATAAAGTTATTTATATGAAAAGAATTTTTGTTAATTTGAGAAATCAAATTTATGAGATATATTTTATATTATGAGAAGTAATTAGTTAATTATTGGTTTACTATTTGATATGCCAATCTTAGCTACGGGGGAAAAAGCTATCTATATGATTAATTCCTTCTATTTAATTATACCATTTTTGCCATAAGTCGACCTTTATACTATCTATAGTCCCATCAAGTTTATATTTAATCTTGTGAACCAATTCGGACTTCTTATTAGGTGGCAAAGAAGTGAGTTCCCAAATGTTATTATCCTTTAAGGCGTAAAGCTCATGCTTCATAGCAGAAGCCCAATTATCTTCTAACTTTGCTTTATGATAAAAAGTAGGTTCCTGAGTAGAAAGATATGTGGGGGAAAACTTGGGGGAAGAAACAAAAGGAATGATAGGAGGATTGTACTGTGTACTTGAATTATGATTGGTGATTGTGGATATGTCAGTAAGAATAAAAAATGGAGGTGATACAGCAGCAGAGATAAAATCTTGAAGCCACTTTGGTTTATTTTTAATTCTGACCCTTTTCCTAAGATTTAGAAAAGGTCGAGTAGAAATGAAGGTTTAGCAGTGTGTTTGCCGGTGATAGACGAGACTCATAAAAAAATTTTATTTTTAAAATATTTTTTTTTGTATTAAATAATAAATAGTATAAATATAAAATATTTATAATCTAAATTTTGGTAATAATCTTATAAATCAAAAGAAAATTAATATTTTTCGTAGTGTGTTTCAAACATCAAAAAATATGTTACTCAGAAATATTTTTTCAGACAAATTATTTTTCATGAAACAAATAATATCTTAATTGAATAGATTCTTGTACTAGTAAAGATGGAGAAAAATCATGAACAGGTGATGACGCAACGAGCAATCTCAAGAACAAACAATTAGCCTGTGTTTGGCAAAATTATGTAAGGAGGAAAGAAAATAAGGAGAGAAAATAAATTTTATTTTTTCTCCTTATTTTCCTTCTTCATATTTGGATAAAAATGAGGGAAAGGAAGATAAATTTATTTTCCCTTATTTGGATAACCAAATATAGAAGAAAAAAAAATAATATTTCATACATTTTCAATTTTAACCTTTATTAAAGAAAACATTTGTATATATAATTATATTGTATAATGGTAAAAAATGATTATTTTATAAATTAATTGATTTTATATGAAATTAAAATTTATATAATGATAAATATAATGTTAATATGCAAAAAATTCTAAAATTATTTTTTATATTTGAAATGTTAAAAAAATATATTTATAGATTGAGTTATATTTTTTAAATATTGAAATGTAACAAA
>CATIWR010606219.1:0-38941 GCA_949677035.1 Omphalea diandra | reverse complement strand
AATGCCGATGATGAAAGGGATGATGAAGCCGATGATGGCGAAGCGGATTGATTTCTTGGATAGACGTAAGATGGAAGCCATGTCTACTTCTAAACCAGCTAAGAATAAGTGGCACGTCAAGGCCCAATAGCCTACCGTTTGCACTGTGTATATGCTTCTTAAAGGAAATAACACCGCGAAGAAATGAGTTTTGCTTAAGCATGATGGCCCTATCAATATTCCAGCCTGCAACAGCATCATTATATATGTATCAGTCCTATAATGCAAAAGATCAGAGCATATAAATATTATCGGATCATGAAAATGTTGGGATCTCATTGAATTATACAAAAGAGAAGGCATCGCATTACTTACAAGAATATCGGCGACAATTCGAGGGGTGCCAAGAGGTTTGAAGAGATAGAAAAGGGTGCGATTGAGCATGATGACGACGGAGAGTTGCCATGCTAAGAGAGGCAGGGCTTGAGTCAAGGGGTTTTCGCTTTGCCAAAAGCCGTGCTCCGCCGTGATGTTGACAATGTAACAATGGAAAGGTAAACCTTCCGGTACATGGTAGAAATTCTGAGGACTATTGATATCCATTTCTGCTTCTTATCTAATGAAATTAAGCTAGCTACCTATTGGGGTTCCCTCCTGCTGCCCTCCGTGACGTTGGCCAATTAAGAAACTAGAGGAGGAAATTGGGAGAAATAAAAAAAATATATATTTTTTTCTTTTTAGAAGAAAGAAAGGAAATAGTTTTTGACAATGAAGGCTAAGGTGACTTAGGAATAATTAATCCATGGCAGTGCTTATGAGTTGGGGTGAGTGGCATTGCTGTTTTTTAGGTTCCTTTTGTGTTTATTGTTTTGTTAATTGGATTATTCTGTTAGGACTTTGTTTTCTTATATCACTACTCTTGTTAAGCTACTTAAATTTCTTCTTTTTTTTTTTTTTCTTTTTTTCCCATCTCACCCAACAAAATGATTTTGCTGCTTCTTGTTGTCTAATGGTTTTGTATCAAAATTAAGAAGCTATCTTTTGTTCAAAGTTAACATCTTAAACAAACTTTCTTTTTTTTTTTTTTTGGTTACTCTATGAAAACAGAGTGGCTAGGATTTTGCTTAAATTTAGCTTAGTTGTGTAAGAAATGAGTGGTTATTTAATAAACCTTATGGAATATATTAGAAGGTAAAATTTTATACAGCCATTTAATGTTTCTGAATATGATGTATTTCTATATTTAATGTTTTAAAACATTGCCTGTGGAATTATCCATAGTCATCCATCTGTCAAGATTTTTTTTAAAATTCTCATCATCTTAGCAGTAATGTTTTAGAAATTTGATCGAATTAACCGATCATACCGATAAAATTGAAAATCAAATTAATAATTGATTCAAACCAATCAACATCAATTCACTAATTGATCAGAAATTAGCTGCTATATAGATTTCTCAGTGTTAATATTCTAGATAAGAGATATATTTTTGCCCTTTATGGTATATGTCTTTCTATCCATAAACTTGTGTTCTTTTCTTTTCAAACCAGAGTCTATTTTTAAGTCAAAATACAAATTACATATATAGATTCTACCATGAAAACTACGAGGATGGAACAAATAAAATTGAATCTTTTTAAAATTTTAAAATAGAATTTCCATACAATGAGGCAGTAAAAAAGAAAAATATCTTGAGGCAGTTCAGATAACACAGATTAAAAAGCTGCTGCCAACATACATTATCTCCTCCCTCCAGCATTTTCAAATCCCCAAGTATACAAACACATAAAATTAACAATGTACTCATTTTCACTCCAATTTTACACAGTTTTAAAAACTTCTGCCAATATGCCTTATCTCTTCCTTCCAGCATTTATCAATCCCCAAGTATACAAACACATAAAATTAATAATGTACTCAATCTTCTTCACTCCAATTTCACCATCTTCTTTTACTCTTTTGAAGCCAAACAATAACCCTCTTCTGGGTTTCTTTCTATCTTCAAGACCTTCTTCATCTCCGAACACAAGACCTTCTTTAACTGCTAGAGCTCTTATTTCAGCTACCAAAGAAACTGTGTTAAAGGATTTCCATGAAAGAAGAGCACTTAAGGTTCGATATTTTGATTTTTCTTTAACTTTTAAATCAAATTTTCATTTCTTGAATTAATTAGTGCTGTGTGTTTAACTCACCATTTTCTTGATTCAATTTGGATTAATTTGGTTTTTCCAGTCATATTAGCTAATTGGGATTTGGTTATAAATATATATATTGCACAGATTATCTCCGGTTTGCAGAATTTTGACAAAGAGAACGTTGCTTTAGTTGTTACTGCTGCAAACAACGTTGCCTTGACTACTTTTCTTCACATTTTCTTTTGGTAATGCATACGTATAGAACGAGGCTACCTGAAATGTTTATGTTATGTTTATTAATGCCAAACATGGTATAATAATCAAAAATTGAAAGTTGTGCATATATAGCAATTAATTCGAGTAAATACATAAAATTAATAAAAAAATATTAATATTATGTATAAAGAAGCGATGGCACCATAATAGAGCTACAGTTGCTATACTTTTCACTGCTGCTCTTTTATTTTACAGGCTAGACTAACAGCTAGCAACTGGTTATAGATGGATAGAACTGTATAAAATGTTGTCTGAATCAAAGGTATGTACAGGGGGGAGCCACTCATTTGGATATAGCTTGTGACCTAGAATTAGTGAAGCTTGCCATTAGCGTAACATCTCTTCCGGTAATAAATTCTCTCTTGTTTGAAAGCCTTTTCCCTTAGAAGAGCTAAATTGTTCAGCATTGATTATGCCATCTTCTGATTTGCAGGTTTGTGTTTCTTCAGTGGATCCAGCAGCATTTTCGGCTGCTGTTGAAGCAGGAGCACTGATGGTTTTATCATTAACTCATTTCCAGTCATTTTAATTTTTCCCTATCAGCTCTGTCTACTCGACAATTCTATAGCATTTTTAAGAAATATCCAATCTAAGTTGCATGGAAATTGAGAATGTAATTCTTCGACGCAGGTGGAAATTGGGAACTATGATTCGTTTTATGATACGGGAGTGATTTTCTCCCCAGAGCAAGTATCAAGAAACATAGGCTTGATTATCTGTTGGACAAAGTGATTGCTCTTATCACATTGGCTGTATTTCTTTTTTCTTGAATTCTTGATCTTTTTTAAATTCAAAAGATTTTCATAACTTCTGCAGATATTAAATCTAACAAGGGAGACTAAGAGGATCCTTTCATCTGTGACGCTATCAGTCACTGTGCCTCACACATTATGCCTCCCTGACCAGGTAATAAGCAGCACCTTAGTATCTTGAGAATAGGTCCATAATAGCATCATATATATCTGATTTGAACTCACCTTGAGATAATATATTTCTTTATTTGTGTATAATTTTTCAACTAGGTCAAGCTCGCAGAGCCATTGGAACAGGAAGGTGCTGACATTATACAAACTGAAGGAGGAAAATATTCTTATCCTTCAAAATCTGGTGTTCTTGGTTTGATTGAGAAGGTAAAATGAAAGAACCTTGCTACTGTTTATGTTAAGATGCATCATTGAGAGAATTTATGTGTCTTGAATTTCTCAGTAAGTTCAAATTGATAATGTAGTGTCCCAGCTCAGGCTATGTATATGAGACATATTCATTGTTTCAACTAACAGTTTTGCATTTATCATGCTGATAATTCTAGGCAACACCAACCTTAGCCGCAGCATATTCTATCTCAAGCGCTGTCAAGATTCCGGTTGTGTTCATCTGGACTTAGTGCAGTAACAGCACCAATGGCAATCACAGCAGGGGCTTCTAGTGTGGCAAGCAATCTAGGCACCATTAGTTAGCCTTAATGACTTCAATTATACTGATACATATACAAGGACAGTTATGGAGACACTAAATCCCGGGACAAATTACTAACATTAGGATCAATTTTATGGCAGGGTGTGGGCTTCGCAGTTAACAAGTTAAATGATGTAGTTGCAATGCTTGCAGAGGTTAGAAGCATTGCGGATTCATTAGGCATATCCAACGATAGACATGCTGCTACTGCAGAAAGAACATTGACATTGTAAAGTGCAGCGTATGTTTTGTTTGTTGAGGACTATGAGGACATTATCTTGTCCCAAGAAAGCTCAAATAGAATGTCAAAAAGCCCTTACTCAAATAGAATGTCAAAAAGCCCTTATGATAAATGCAATAATAAAATCATAACAGAATTCCTGCTTCTGTTAGTTAAGCAGAATAGAAGGAGATTTGTTTGGATTCAGCAAGGTCCCGAAGTTTGATTGCCTTGAATAAACATTTTTTATCTTTATTTTTATTTTTCTAAACAGAACAGTGTTCGTTGTAGAAAGAAACAAAATCATTTTTTATGGTTTTATGGTTAACGTGCTTTATTTTTAAAATAACAATTATAAGAATATATATTTAATAATAATTTTAATTTTCAAATTTTTACAATAGAAAGAGAAAATCAAAATGGAAAATCAAACAAAAAAAGACCTATTAGATTTCTTAAGCCATGGCTTACAAGCCATTTTTCCCATATCAAATTGGCCAACTGTAAACCTAAATGAGAGATTTAGAGGCTAGGAATCCATCAGCTGCATGTTTGTGATGAGCAATGTTGCTCGACCTAAATTAATGTTTAAGAAGCATTGGTTAGCCAGTTCAACCTTGCATCTCCCTGCAGACTGAGTTGAGTTCAATTTTTCACATGAACAAGCTCAGAGGACCATTAGGAATTTTATTCGCTTCAAATTCAGAATGAAACTTCAAACAGTCCAAATGACACTGTACATGCAATATTTTGTGCTCCAATAACCAACCATTGTAGAAAATCAGAATCCTTCAACATTTGAATTGAAGCAGGAGAAGTCAAATATAAAAATTCTCTATGTAATCACAAAACAGAAAGAGCTTGTGCACGCCCTCAACCCTCCTAATTTTCAATTTAGGCTTTGCATATTCCCTTGTTCTAATTTGTCAATTTAAAAAAAAAAAATTGCTTAACATTAATTTTGATTATTAAAATATCAAGAGCAAGCAAAAGAAGCAATAATTAAACTCAGGGAATTAGTAACAATTCTTGATAGATACCATGCTCTTTTTTATTCACTTAAATGTTAATGTTAATTCACAATAATTGTCAAATCTGCTCTACAATTGTCTAGGTGCAGTTGCCAAATACTAATTTACACAGGAATCTTTCAGACACATATAATGTCAATGGACGAATAGACCAAAGTGGTTTATAGGTTGATAAACAATTTGTCCCCAATGCACCAACTATTCCTCATCCTAAACAAATGATTGTCAAGTACAACAATCCAAAAACCTTAGTCATCAAACTCAGACTCATCTTCAATTTCTTCATATTCACCAGCTTCCTGCAGCCACTTGACCATATTACAACTGTGCAGCATAGGCATAAAAAAGATTGCTAGTTTCCAGCATAAAGAATAAGATGGATAGCAAGAAATACCTTTTTCTTAATATATTCTGCCATGGCTTTATCAAACTCAGCTCTTTTCTCTGTGGCGATATCATAATATTTAACTTTGTCCTATCACAGGAAGAAAAGAAAAAGTTATGAGTATTCTAATCGCCGGATAGCAAGCCTAATAATGAAGGTTGATGTAAAAATCAAGTTGCATAATGGTGGATTCATTATAGTGGCAGTGGGGTTTTTACTAGGGGTGTATAAATAAATCTGAAAATCCAATTTGAATCCAAGAAACCAATCCAAAAATTAAAGGATAACCGATTTAATTGGATCGAATTAAGATGAGTTTTTAAAATTTTTAAATTTTTGGATTGACTTTGGATATTAAATCTTAAAATCCATTGGATATTCGACTAATCCGAATATATATATATATATATATATATATATATATATATATATAATAACATCATCTTCTCAACATTGATGATTAAGAGATGATATATGGTAATATTATAATTATTTTTTTATTATTTATAAGCCTAATTTATCTTATTAATTTATTGCAGAGCATATCCAAGAATAATTATTTTCTCTTCATGTCATAAATAAGTCAATTAACATAGTGAAGCATCCATCTTAAATAATTTATTAGAAGTTAGATTAAAAAAAATTTTGAAGTTATATATTCAAATTCTATTGATGTTGAATTTATTATTTGAAAAGAGATTTATTTTCATTATTGTCGAATCATTAAAATTGTGTCCTTGGATTTTTTAAAGATAATATTTTATCATTATTTGCTATTTGTTATTTAAATATATGTGCTTATTATAAAAGATAATTTCATTAATTTAATTTTTATTTAATTAGGTAGTGATATATATTATATGAAAATTCAAAGTATAATCCGAAAAAATTAGGATAACTGATCCATTAAAACCGGTTATCCGATTATATGGATATCCGATATTTCTGGATCAATTTTGATTTCTCTAAATATTAATCTGTTATTTCGGATCGAATATAAAAAATGGTCATACAATCGGATATTCGATCCGTGCCCATCTCTAGTTTTTAAGGTTTTTGTTGTTTTTTAATCTATTTTTTTCCCTACTCGGGCAAGTGGCTATTCTTTCTACTTTTGCATAACTAAGCATGCAAACTAGACAATCAAGTAGAGTTATGATGCAATGTTTATGAAAGCAAGAATAAACAGCAACAACCGGTACTAGAGTTGGCACTGATACTAACAGAGAACTCTTTAAGTTTCAACATCTAAAACAAATCTTTATTGCATGACTAAGACCAAAAAAGGCCATAAGTCAATGTCATAAACGTAACTCAAAATTCTTTGTATTCATGTCATTTCAGACTATAAGAAAGTTCAGATTGGTCATATTGCTCAGATGAATAACTAATCCATAGTTTCCCCGGATGACAGTGATCATATGCAGACAACTATTGGAAACACACTTGGGCTTCACCCCCTTGGTGTCATTTGAAGTTGTTTTACTCATCAAAAGGAGACAAATGTCTATATATATATATACACACACACACACATATGTGCATGTGCATGCACTTGTATTGGAAATTTTGATGAACTAATACACACAAACCTCATATGTCATAGTCTTCCACTTCTCACCACATGCCTTTCCAACCTGATAGAGAAAATATTACATCATTCACTTACACGTGAATTAGAAAGGAGCTACAAGAGAGAAAGAGTATAATTGACAAACTAAGCTAAGAGTTACTCCAACAAACAAAACTTACTTCACGCATTGACTTGACATCTGGATTCTGCTCTTGAAAATCTTTACGAAAATCTTCCCTTCAGAATCAAAAGTAGAATTCAATTAGTGAAGGGATGGAGAAGAGGGAGGGACTTAATATGTTTATGTGGTTGTATATATACCAAACAGAACTAGTCCCTAGAACTTAAAAGAACAAGTTCAATTAAGGCAATACTGATATGTCCCAGCATACAGACTTAGAATAGCAAAGACAAGCATAACTCAGAAGGCATAGAATCTAAGTGAAAGCCGAACAAATTGGCTCCAAGTTGTCACTGGAAGTCAAATGGCATGGCATACTGAGACAACAAGGAAAAAAGAAGTTGGTATTTTCAATAACATATAGATGTCCATGACTTTAAGATCAATTTTTTCAACTTTGGTCAAATTTTTCAATTCGAACAGAAATGAACTATGAGTAATTCCAAGTAATACTTTTGCTCCTGTCTCTAAGATTTTGTCAATAAAAGACATTGCATGTTTGAGTGTGAATTTAACAAAACTAGCTCATTGTTATCATATTCCCTTTACATCCAATAAATTCACCTTTAGACATTTAATGGTTCCCATCAATGAAATCCTGCAAATGGCTGTAATCATATGGCTTAAAATTAGTCCTAGCTTGTATCATCAATTTTTTTTTAAAGGTTGGCCAATAGGGGAGGGACAAAAAATAAAACTATCCCACTCAAAATTGTAAGAACGATCATGGTTACTGCTCCAAAAACACAACCATCCCTTGGTCCCAAATTTACATATGGTATAACACTTACTGTATTTTAACTGCTATCCTGTCCCTTAAAATGCTAAGTAGGAACCATAGAAACTATACTGTGTTCATCAGAGAACCGTCACTTCATAACAATTAGATACTATTATTTCAACAAAAAAAAAAAAAATCAAGAAAAATATTAAATAAGATATCATGCATAGAGATTTCTTTTACTCAGCCTCTTGATACAGTAAGTACCATACTCCGCATGAGGAAGAGACAGCTAAGTGCTAAGAAAATCATATAAAACCAATGTAAAATTTCAACAATGAACTCATTTGAAGACAATCAGCAGCCAATAATCAGATAAACTAATTTGTTAAGCTTCTCAATCGGTAGTTCAACAGGCAACAACTAACAATAATTTTCAAATAACTAATTACAATGAGATTAAAAAGTAAAAGGATTACAAGATTAAGAAGGAAAAACTCACATACAGGAAGTAGAAGAAAGCAGTTGGAGGCTTCTTGGGTTTTTTAGCGTCAAGTTTCACATTCTTCTTCTTTGGCATCCTTTTCCGCTTCGTTGCTGACTTCGATCTCTTCTCTTTATTACTGTTGAAAGGAAATCAAAATGTGAAAAATATAACAACTTAATCTAGTGATGATTACAAGAAACCGAAAAAAAAAAAATCAAAATTTCATCTTCTAAACCGAGAACAAATCAAAACAAAAAATCCACACTCAACTAAAACTATAGCAATTACTCACCAAGTTAGGGTAGTGTTCAAAAGCAAGCAACCCAAAAATTTAAAAACAAAAACAAAATTAACAAACTTTTCATGTAATTTGTGTTGTCCTGCACTTTAATTTCTGGGTTTTGTTAGAAACCAAACGAAATGACAAGAACCAACAAAATAAATGCAAAAAGAGAACAAAACAAAAGAAATATGATGAAGGGCAACATCAGTGAAGTATACAATATGGGTGGAGCAGAGAAGTGTGACTGTGTGAAGAACTGATTACCCATTGGAGACTTTTGTGAGGTTGTTAGAAGAGACAGAAGAAGAAGAGCAACGTTTCTTGGATTTTGAAGTTTTCTTTGCCATATTTGGTTTGGTTGCCCTCGTTCTCTTACTGCTTCCACTCTCTATTTTTGCCCCTTCGCTATTCGCAACAGAACCGATCCGCAGTCTTTTTTTTTTTTTTTTTTTTTTTGGTTTCAAGTGATATAAAACGCTGCGTTGAGTCTCGTAATTGGAAACAAACATATGTGCCAATTTGTTGGGGTTTTTTTTTTGGGTAATTTATAAAACAGTGTAAAAAAATAAAAAATTAGTGAAAAATGATGGAAAAAAATATTTATAAAATTAAAATATATCAAAATTTATTTAGAAAATAGGGATAGTTAAAGGGATTCATGCGCCAGCTAAACTGGCGAATGTTACTATGCAACGACATCATTAAATATGCTGTTAAATAAACTTGATCCGTCAGTTTAACTGACAAATTAATAGTCTGACTATCACTTATAGTAGCAGATAAACAATTAGTAATATTATTATATTATTATTATATTAAATTAAAGTTAAAATTAATATATTAAATTTTAAATATATTATATTACTTAAATAAATATTATATTAATATTATATTAGCCATAAAATTAATAGACCATTATAGAAGAAAATAAATTTTTTGTGAATTACGGAATGATTAGAATTACATTATTTTGACACATTTTCATTAGGGATAATTTATAAAAAAAAATTCATTAGGATATTTTGTAAAAATTTTTTTACAATTATTATGTTTGTCATTATAAGTGTCAGAATAGTGCAATTCTAGTCATTCTGTGATTCACGAAAAATTTATCTTTTTCTAAAATGATTCATTAATTTTATGGATAATATAATATTAATTTAATATTTAATTAAATTAATATAATATTTATAATTATAATTTTAAGATTAATTAGAATATTAAATTTAAATTTTAATTAGAATATTGAATATTAATGAATATTAATAAAATATTTTAATTTATTAATTTAATATATTTAAATTTAATATAAAAATAATATAAATTATCTATTCGCCATCACTTAAATTGGCGGACCAAGTTTATTTAATAACACGTTTAATGTTATCGTTGCATAGTGACGTCCGTCAACCTCTTTAACTGTCTTTATTTGTTAAATAAGTTTTAATATATCCCAATTTTATAGATATTTTTTCACCACCTTTCACTATTTTTTATTTTTTTACACTATTTTACAAATTATCCCTTTTTGGGGGGTAAAAATGAAATGTATACTAGTCATTATGATAATAAATTTTACATAAATTTAATATTTATTTTTAATAAGTAATTAGTTAATTGGTTTAAATTTTATAAAAGTTATTATCAAGTAAATAAAATAATAAAAATAAATTTTTAAAAACTTAAAATTATATATTGTAGTAGTTTTAATAAAAAATTATTTATTAATTTATATTTTCAATCTTTACGTGATATAATTTTAAAAGAAAACTTATTAAATTTAAATGAAATAATTTATGACAATCAATCAAATAAATAATATTAAATATTTCATAATAAAAATAAAATTAAGATATAGTTACAAATTATATATACATATATGAGATAGTTGCAATAAATATTATCTATAACTTCATACTTTTAATTTTGTACGGTATAATTTTAAGAAAAAATTATTAAATTTAAATAAAGTAATTTTTAATAATATATTAAGTTGCAACTAATCCTTATATATTCAAAATTTTAATGAAATTAATTTAAATTTATTGTTTATAATTTTTTACTTTCTGATTTTTTCTAATTTTCTATTTAAAATTTTTGCTTTTTATGTTTTTGTATTTTTTTTATTCATAATCTTTTTTATAATCTTAGTTTTCTATTTAGAATTTAACTTTTTATGTTCTTTTATTTCTTATTTAAAACTTATTATATGACAGTTTTCTGTGATGTAATATAAAATAATAAAATGTGATTATATTATAAATAATTATGTGACAAATGACAAATAATAGCTTAAAATTAACTCTAAAATTAAAATTAATAATATATATTAATTAACATAAAAGTTACAGCAATGATTTCAAATATGGTGTGGGACATGCAGCTCAAGTAAAATGAAAATTTCCTTTAAACATATGAAACGCAAACTGCCTACCTGACTTATTCAAAACCTTTGCTATAAGGGTAATTGAGCTTGTTGAAAATAATAAAGTCTATCTTTTATTTGATGAACAAAACTCAAAAATTCTCATGGCATCATAGCAGTATGAGAGTGACACAAAAAAAACAACAAATTTGTTCTAATAAAACAAAATAAAATTATTAAGTCTTATTTCTTCTGCAAGTTGCACATTTGAAAGGTAAAAGCTTCATATAAATGAACCCATTAGAGTATCTCCCTATTAAGTTTTCTAATTAATATAGTAACATCAATCTCTTTACTATCATGCATAAAATATACACCAATGTTAACCTAGAATTTGAAACTTTGAACATTCAAATGGAAATGAGGATTCCGTACAACAATTGTTTGGGACGCATTAGGTCAATTAGTAGACAAAAACGTCAATGCTAAAGAATCCCCCCCATTCTGCTATGATGATTGGTTCCTAGCACTTCCTGAAAAAAAAAAAATCATATCGAGCACCCCAATAGCCCCCTATAAGAAACTTTTTCTAGTGAGGATATCATGAAATTGATTACCCTTCCACGCTTGAAGCATTTGATCCACCAGCTACACAGAAAAAGTTGCCCCTACATAAGAAAAATAAGATAGAGAATATGCAAACTAGACTTTATGAATAAAAGGACAACACATATTTTATAGTTTCAACATAAGCCCAACAGAAGGGATAAAGATTAGGAACATTCAACGTTTTGCAATCAATATTTGGCCCATAGGAAGCATATTCCTTACTGCTCTCCATAAAAAGCTTAATTTTGAATAAATATACATAAATGTATTTATTTAAATCATATTTAATGATATATATTTGTGTTGTATATTATATGATAATCACTAATCTGATTATATAATTATTTTTAATCATATTTATTATAAATTAGGTATATCAACCCATCTAAATATATTTTATTGTTGTATTATGAATATGACCTAAATCTGTTTATATTAAATCCAAACTCATTTAACTAGGTGTTGTTTAACCAAGTAAAATTATCAAGCCTAGCTAGCTCCATGTTCCCCTGCTTATGCATCTCATTAATTTGCATAATGATTTATTGAAAATCTTACTTCTCAATACTATTCCTAATTTTTTTTATTGAGAATTAACTGTTTAGAGCCTTAAACTGAAGTTTCCTATGCTGAGATCACCACTTATTTGCAAGTTTACTCTTCCAACTATTTTGCCTCAAATGAAAGCCTATGTTTATTCTTGACTTTAGGCCAAATAACTACAAAATCAGTGACCTATGATTATAATCTAACATGTTGTCATGAATCTTAAATAAATATCTCTAAGCCATATTAATATATCCTCTGTAAATATGTTGCATAAGATAACCAATCCCTTTCCTATGATTAATCCAGGTAAAGTGTAGTTCATGATGGAATAGTTCAGTATCGGAAGCCCATTGCTTAAGCACATCCATTTGCAAGTAGGTCGGTAATCTTCCACCAATTTTATCTATAACATTATCAACAACATTAAAATATCCAATAACAATCTAAGGTGCCTCACCATTAAGTTTTAAAAGGTTGACGTTGCTTAACACTTCAACTATGTCTTCTCATCTTGGGTGGCCATATGAAAAGGTAGAGAACATGGGCCCAATTAAAAGAAGAGCTTAAAATTTGTACCTTAATTTCATCTGTGACCACAATGCAAGATCTCTAGTTATGCCACTAGGATCTATATAAAAACTAGAAGAAGATCCGATTTGATTACATATAACTTTGACAAAACTCCTATATTTCTTGATTTTAGCCAAAAAAACCACCATGGGACGATTAGCTTAGGCCAAGCTCTTCAGTAGATGAATTGTCAAAAGACCGTCCCAAACCTTAATAATTTAAAACTATGTAACTCATGGCTCTTGGGTGGTTTTAGGCCATCCACCAGCACTTTTAAAATCTTTAGAGGGAATCATCAACTTGGCGCTAGCATTACCAAGATCTTGGCCTGAGGATCCTAAATCAGGTCTATCCGAGACTTCTTTGATGCATATTATCTTATTTGCTCTAGCAAGCTATTTTAATCTTATATTCTTAAAAATATTCACTATTCATACCTTAGCAGCTTCCTTTAAAGTGAGTTTTGAGTAGTTGGAACTAATTCACCAACTTGAAACTGCTCACCTGAAAATCACTCCAATAAAATTTTTGTTAATTATGTGCTCTAAGCCAATTATTGTAATAAATATTTTCTTAATAATGTCATAGTTGCAATTTTATTAAATATCTCTTTTATATTTTGTTTATGGTTAAATTATAAATTTTATAAATAGTTAATTTTATCTAATGTCATATCTAATGTCATCAAGTATGTGACTTGATAGAAAAACCTTTAGGTGAAAATAATTTTATTCTAAATTATCCCTAGCTAGTCATTATTGTTGGAATAATAATAAATGAAAACTAATATGTGTTGGATTGATAAATATGTTTTACTAATCATGGATATGTGATTTTAAGTCAAATACATAGATAGATTTTTAAGAAATATTATATTGAACTGACTAGTTATGAGAACACTATATAGATAAACAATCATATGTGATTCTCATGCAATAATATTAACTTAATTTTTTGATCTGAAAATCACCATAGATTCTGATATGATATACTTTATGTTTTGATGTAGTCTAGCATTATTTCTAATAGGATAATTATATAGACTGATATTGAACATGAAGTAAATCATATAAAAGAAAATGAGTGATTGAGAAAAAATTTGTCTTTCATATATTATGAGAAATATATCTTTGAGTCTCTCGATAAGTTAGACTAAATAAATTATATGACCATGCGAAAATGAATTGATAAAAGTTATTCATGTCGTTTTACATCAATCTACTTGGATATCGAAAATAATTGAATTGTATAAAGATAATATGATTCATGTCTTATGTTCAATTGAAATATAATGTGACAAAAAAATTATAATACTATTGGTAAAATAGGTTAAATCGGATCATTGACCTTTACATAATTTGGGTAGTCATAATATTTTATTAGACGTCATTTACGACTTGTTAGATAAAGTAGATTTTTGAGGCCACTACCAATATTATGTGAACTTACAAGATTGCACACATATAATAGACTCAAAATGAAATTGAGTTTTATTACTCTTTTTATTTGTAATTAAAATAATTTGAGATATTATTCTTTTAGATACATATTTCGTTTTAAAGGTTAAAATGAAATAGGATATCTGAATAGTTGGCCTAAATATTTTAATGGTTAGAATATATATGCACATTTTAGGGATTTCTAAAATAGATAGAACATTCATGTTTTTCAAAAAAACGTCTTAGAGGGAGATAGAAAACTCTAGTGCTAGCCCATTTCCAATCTGAGAGAGCTTGTTCGTGTGGATACCCACAAAAGATGTTTATCAATTTGGTAACGTCTGAATTCGACGATCTACCTCTACGTTCGAGGTTGGGTGCTTCCGGTCTAAATCTCATGTCTATCTTCCATCAATCTTGCCTCTCTTCTTTGAAGTGGTAAGGTTTTTGTATTTCTCCATTTGATTTAATCAAAGCACACGGATCCTTGATAGCATTCTATGTAGTAAAATTTTTGTTTTCCCATTGTGTTTGTTCTACAAATTTTAACACTTGTAATACATGTTAATTGTGGGTTAGCCCTTTTAATTTTTACAAATCTCTGAGCCTGCCTCACTTAAGCCCAAATCTCTTGATTTTGGTTAGTCTCGTTTGAGAAGCATGTCTTAGGTCAATTCAAAAAGCCAATTCCTCACTGATACTTGAGTTACTGGAAAAAGAATGGACTGTGCCTGAAACCTCGTTCCCTTTAAGTAAAATCCTGCCACTGCTAGTATCCTGTTATTTTAGGAGTAGCGTATTCTGAGGAGGATTCCAGTTTGTCATATCATTCTCCGATTCATACCTTGATAACTAAATTTGGTGTGGAGATATAATGACATTGTGCTGCCATTTTCTAACTCCCTATGCAGTTGAAAATCTAGAACATCAGCTTTGTACTCCTTAGTGGCCTCCACTCCAGTCAACTTTGACGTGTGTACCATAATTGCTAGATTTTGGTTGCTAAACTCACTAAATGCATCCTGTCGGGCTCAGTGCGAATGATCTCTAACTTCATCACAAGCATAAAGATCATGCACTTGAAACCATGATCTCCTGAGTTTTTATAAGACTTGGATTCACCAAACTCTAATGAACTTTGCTACTGTTATTCATCTTAGAAGGGACAAATACGAAGAGCATGACCAATCTGACCACATAGAAAATAGAACTCTGGAATGCGTTCATTTTGGAACGGAATTCAATCACTCTCTAAATTCACAACTCAAACCACTTCCAGCTTGACTCCTATCATTTTAGAAACTCATATCCTAAATATCGACCCAAACTATAATCTTCATGTGGAAGTAATGATGAACAGCAAGGGTGACTTTAACCATCTAAAGAAAGGCACCAAACATTTAACTAAGCTGAATAGTATATATATTTTTTTTAAATTAATTTGATCAGATGGTAAAACTTCCATCCAGAATGGAGAGCATATAAAGTCCAATTTTTCTATTAATATTTCCGTAGGCCATTATATGATAACCAATAAAGCATTTGAAATTATCAAAGGCATACTGCATAGGACCTGTTTTTTTATCCTTGTTGCATTCAAAAGTAAAAAAGAAAAGAAAATACTTTTTTATACCTTTGCACTTGAAAATCATTCTTGAGCTTATAGGCCTTTTGATGAATAGTCACGAAGAGCAATATTTTTATTTATAACCAGCTTGCCAACTAATACTATTCTACATGAGACTCTTTCATGCGGGAAGAGACTTTTTGTTGCAGAATGCGTTCTGAATAATGTAGTATTTCAGTTTCACTAACTAGATCCTATAAATCTTGATCTAGAAAATGATAGATCTTTGCCATAATAGTAACTACCAACCATCTTATTACACAATAATAAGCAATAAACGAGAGAGGTGAAGAGATGAGCACAAAGCAATAAACGAGAGAGGTGAAGAGATGAGCACAACTCATATTTGCATTAAACAAAAATATGTTAACTGCTCTCTAAACTATTTTTATTAACAAACAACTCATAAAATAAGATAAGCAAATAAAGTAAATTAGACCAATGAGGTTCACTCTAAGAATAGAAAGAAGAAAAATGCCAGTTAAACTTCATTAAAAAAAAAAAAAAAAACAAACTCATCTACATGATATAGTTGATCGTATCATTAATTTTAACAATGTAACGGGGTAAATTGTTATGACAAAAATTTATCTTCAGTAATATACCAAATCTTTTTATGCATTTATAGAAATTAGAATATAATAATAATAATAATAAAAATAAAATAAGAATATAATATTCTAATAGAAATTAGATTCTAATTCTAATATGCAATTATTATAATTATTAATATTATAAATTTATTTATATTTTTAAATATAGAATAATTTTTTAATTTAATTCTAATTATCTTATTTGATATATATATATATATATATATATATTCAATATAAGTAAATTTCTCCTAATTATTAGAATTTTAAAGTATAATACTCCTTGACTTATATAAATTATATGAAGTATTTATCTTCTTTACCAGTATTAATCAATATGTAGAATATTATATTAAGAGATAAAGAAATTTTAAATATTTTATAAGAACAATTTTATGCATTTTCAATTAATAATCAAAATTATGAAAATATTTTTAAATAAATAACTAATTAAATATATATAAATTAAATAACTTTAGATGGGTTTGGATAATATACACATTTTTCATAATTAGATTTTAAAATTGGTACATAAGGTATGAGATGATTTTAATTGAATTTATGTAGTATAGTTGTTTATTATTATTATTTGATTATTGCAGAAAAAAATTATCAAATTCAGACTTTAAAAAAATTCAAATCAACAGTCTTCGTAGTCACATTAGTTATTATCTTTTTAGTCAATTATACTCAAGCGAATTTTTTTTTAATTTTTAAATTATACTTAATATCACATAATTAACTGTAATATAATACAAATATGATGTAATAAACAATTTAATATAACGGTTATTACAATCTTATATTTGATTTTAAAAGTAAAATTAATGTAATATAATATTTTATTTATTTAAATTGATTGTAATGGGAATGATTAGAGAGGACGATAACAACGGTAGTGAATGGAGGTAACAATTTTGATGAAACTTGTGATAGTGAGAGTGATAAAATAAAGATTGATGATAATAGTGAAAAAAAAAAAATAGCCAGTATATTCATTGATTTCATATACTTTTATATGTAATAAGAATTATATGAATCAAGCAAATTAATTATACAATATAATTAAAATTATATTTATTTTTATAATTGAGCCAACTAAAAGAATTAAAAATATAATTACGTTAGAGTTTGATTATGATGTATCAAATATCTATTCTTCAATCCGGTATTAAATAATTGGTAGGAATTTAACTAATTAGACACTCCTAAACCTAGTGCTTGTTTAATATTATTATAACCAACCTTTCAACAAAAGTTCTACGTCCTATTATTAACTATTTAGAATTATTAAAGGATTTTTTTTGGTCTATTGATTATTAGCTTCTAGAAGGCTAATGGCAATTAGTAAAGGATGATTTATTATTAATAATAATATTTTTAATTAATTATACATGTTTAATAATTCAAATTATATAAATGATTTTTTATTTAATTATTTATGTGATTTACTTAAAAATTTTTTGAGTATTGAGATTTTTTATTGTACTACTAGTAACTAATTAAATTTTAAATATTTTTTATAAAATTTAATATTTGTATTAAAAATTAAAATGATAGTTTTCAAAAATTAGTTTTAATTATATTTTTCAATATTATATTTTTTCCCAACATTTGGCATATGAAAAATGTGAAATATATTTAAGTTAAAAAAAATTGTGATGAAGTGTGTTTATTTAGTTTTAAACTCTGAATAATGAAAATGCAAACAACAATAATTGTGGGCGCCACTTCATCAGCTGAAATGCCAACGTGGCACACAGTAACCTCAACGTAGCTTAAACACCTTCTTCACTGCTGCATATAAACAAACCTCTCCTCTTCCCTTCTCCCTCCGCTTTGTTCTTATCGCTGGCCCCATCTCCATTTCTCCATCGTCCCCGTCTAAGCCGCCGCCATGCAAATCCTTCAATCCCCACCTCTCCGTGTGTCTCCACTAAATCCCCTCAACAAAAAGTCCCCCAATGCAACAAAACCTCAAACTAAAAAACTCTCTTTTATTACGGCATCTTCTTCATCAACTAGTAATTCTACGATTGCAGCTCCTAAGCTCGAAAAAGACCCTAAGAAACGGGTGGTAATTACGGGTATGGGACTGGTCTCCGTTTTTGGTAATGATGTGGATGTTTACTACGACAAGTTGCTGGCTGGGGAGAGCGGGATCGGGCCCATCGACCGCTTCGATGCGTCTAAGTTTCCGACTCGGTTCGGCGGACAGATCCACGGATTTAGCGCACAAGGTTATATTGACGGGAAGAACGATAGGAGGCTTGATGACTGCTTGAGGTATTGCATTGTGGCAGGCAAGAAGTCGCTTGAAGATGCGGATCTTGGTGGGGATAATTTGTCCAAGGTTTGTTGAATTTGGGTTCGGTTTTTGGGTTGTTTTGGGTTGTGGGTTTTCTGTTTTGGATCTGAAAGTTGGGTTCTTTTTCGATAGGGAATTTGATATGTTTCGGTGAAGAGAGATGGGAATGGTCTTTTTTCTTTTTTTTTTTCAATTGTTATGACTTTTTTTTTGTCATATTGTGATTATGAAGTTTATGTTTGGGAAAATGCTAAGTATGCAGGACAGATTGATTTCTTGTTGAGTGTTTCATTGTGCCTGTGTTCTCATGCATTTTGGAGTTATTTGCACTTGAACTAACATGTAGGCTGGTAGTGGATTTTTGTTTTTAGTATTTAATTTGGTATAGATTACAACATAAAGAACATATGCATGTTTTTGGCATTATAAATGGATAGTTTTTAATACAATTTCTTTGTTTTCCTCTCTCATATTCTTGTTTCAAAGGTACAAGATAGTGGAAGGTATTGATCTGTATTTGAAAAGATTCCATTTGGATTTGTTGAAATCCACGTTCAATATGTAGTGTTCTCCGTCTCTTTTATCAATAATTTTTTTTTCTAATATTTGTGAATCGAATATGAGCCTGAGCGGGCATTGGAGCCTTACCCCGCCCTCTAGTATTTGTTTTGTGGGGTGTGTTGAATTAAATTTGTGTACTTTCTCTCACATATATATGCCCAAGCAACTTGCTAATTTGTATGTGCATTGCAGGTTGATAAAGAGCGAGCAGGCGTGCTTGTTGGAACTGGGATGGGTGGTCTTACAGTCTTTTCAGATGGTGTTCAGGCTCTAATTGAGAAAGGACATAGAAAAATTACCCCATTCTTTATTCCTTATGCGATTACAAACATGGGGTCTGCCTTGCTTGCTATGGAACTTGGTTTCATGGGTCCAAATTATTCAATTTCAACTGCTTGTGCTACTTCCAATTATTGTTTCTATGCTGCTGCCAATCACATCCGTCGAGGTGAGGCTGATTTGATGATTGCTGGTGGAACTGAAGCAGCCATCATTCCCATTGGTTTGGGAGGTTTTGTAGCATGTAGGGCATTATCTCAGAGGAATGATGATCCACAAACTGCTTCAAGGCCATGGGACAAAGATAGGGATGGCTTTGTTATGGGTGAAGGTGCGGGAGTGTTGGTAAGTTAAAAGTTGTTTCTATTTGTTTGCCTAGGGAGTATCATGTGCAATTTGAAGTTTTTATGTTGTTCCCTCTACCTTTCCAACCAGGAAAAAAAAAAAAAAAAGATTTGCATTAGAAATATCCTTTTTGGACATTTGTCATGGATGTGATCAATAATGGAATTAAGTTCAATGTGAGTGGTGATGCTTTAACTGCACCTTGTGTTCAGCTTTTAAATTACAAGTCACTTCTGGCAGGTTATGGAGAGCTTGGAACATGCAATGAGACGAGGTGCACCAATTCTTGCCGAGTACTTGGGAGGTGCTGTTAACTGCGATGCTTATCACATGACCGATCCAAGAGCTGATGGACTTGGGGTATCTTCCTGCATTGAGAGAAGTCTTGAAGATGCCGGTGTGTCACCTGAGGAGGTAATTCTGTTTTATGAAGAACATTCTTAAATTCTGCCTACAGGTGTAGTCAAGCCTAGTTGAGTTAATACAATGTATCTCTCACTATCAACTCTATTCAAACTCAATCAAGTTTTATTTCTTGTAGAAAAACTTAAAATTAATCAGGAAACACCAATTAATTGGAAAATCATACTAAAATTGGATTGAATTGATTCATTTGTATATTATCTGAAATTAAAATTTATTCATATTTTCTTGGTTTGGGTTCTGAACATATGAATTGGACAAAATTAGTTCACATTCAAAAGTTTCACCCAGTTCTACAAGTTCCTGACTGGTTGAAAATCATAAAACAGGGTTTAGAGTGCATTGAGTTTCTTCCACAATCGCAAGCAATGTTGTTTAATTGTTGGTATTATATTCTTGAAGGTTATAAATTGACAAACTAAAATAATAACCTGTTCTCATCTCGTTTTCAGGTTAACTACATAAATGCACATGCAACTTCCACGATTGCTGGTGACCTTGCTGAGATAAATGCTATAAAAAAAGTATTCAAGAATACGTCTGAGATCAAAATCAATGCAACAAAGGTGATCTTTGTGTAAATTATTGATGTTTGCTTGTTCCATAAACTCTGAGAAATCTATGTGCTGATATCTTGCCATTGGGTGATTGATATTTTGTGCAATTTACTGTTACCAGTCTATGATAGGGCATTGTCTTGGTGCTGCTGGAGGTCTGGAAGCAATTGCATGTGTGAAGGCAATAACCACAGGATGGTTGCATCCCACCATAAACCAATTTGTATGTGTTGGATCATTTTCTGTTTCAAACCACTTAGATTTGTGGTGCTTTATATATATATATTTTTTCTTAAATTATATTTTATAATCAATGAGATCATCTTTCATAAATCTGAGTTTGATATTATTTTGCCTTGCTTGCAGAATCCAGAGCCTTCAGTTGAATTTGACACTGTTGCCAACAAGAAGCAGCAGCACGAAGTGAATGTTGGTAAGAAAGCAAAAGTATTCAACAAAGTGGTTTAGTTTTCCATCACTTCCCGTGCTTAATCTGAATTTTGTTGATTTTAATTGTGTTTTTTCAGCCATTTCGAATTCCTTCGGATTTGGTGGACACAACTCCGTTGTGGTCTTTTCTCCATTTAAGCTCTGAGAGTCTGGCTCGGCTGTGTATCTTTTTAGGAATTCAAGCGTAGGTAGTTTCCTTGTCTACATTTCTTGTAGGAAGTCTATTGAGGCTGTTTTATCTTTTAGCCTGAGCTACTGATAGTCATTTTCTTCAAGCCACTTGAAGTTGTTACTCCGAATAATTTGGAGCGTGTACTTTAGTTTAAGATCATAATGATCTTCCGGGTTTCTTCAACTATAAATTATGTAGCGCAGAGAGAGAGAGAGAGAGAGAGAGAGAGGATCCATTTTAGTTGGGTATTTAATATCAAACTTTGATTTTTCTGCACTTTGTTATATTTGGAACATGTACTTGATGCATCACAAAAAACAGACTGGCTTCTATTTTGTTCCCATCATTAGACAAATTTCGCATTAGTACTCCATTAAATTGTTCCCTGGCAGGGATAAAGAGAAAGGGGAAAAGATCATATCTTGCAGAATGATATTATTTGCTTGTTTACTGTAATAAACTTCGTAACTGTTTGAGTTCGTTTATTCTTAAACCAAGTGGAAGGGTTGTGATTTGTCAATCAAATGGAAATATTTACTTTTAGACATATGAATGCACAAGGCAAATGTGAGAAGTGCATTATAACAGTTTTGAGAAGAAATTTAGTTTCAGTCTATACAAAAATTTTATGAGAAATTATTAAAAAAATATCCGTGATTTGATTTTATATATATATATATAAAAGGGTTTGTGTTTTTTTTGTAACATAATTAAATATCAATTTAAGGAAAATTAAAAACTAAAACAATAATTTCATAAAAAAATAAATATTAAAAGAGTTCTTAATTTCTTGCAAATCCAAAACGAAAAACAGTTTTGAAAGCACAAAACTCAAAATCTATCACCATTATCAAATTTCTTTCCATTTCATAATCATCATAACTTTCTCTTTCTGATTGTCATTGTTCATTTTTGTCACACCAAAAATCTCACTTTTTTATATATATATATATATAATTTTCATATCTATAATAATCAATAAAATCAAAACTCAGTAACTTAAACATCAAATCAAAATCTCATTTTGTAAAAAAAAAATTTTATCTGTAAAAAAAAAAGAAGAAAAAGTTAAAATTAAAATTAAGCTCTAATTATTATTCAGACTGGATATATCGTTGTGAATGGTGATGCTCTTGAAACCATGTGAAGCTCGCCAGAAACATCTTCTAGACATTATAACCAAAACATAATTAAATATAAAATGACTCTTTTGCTCTTAGGAATTATAAAAGTTGATCCCATGGCACACTTTTCCCCCATTCAAACGGTCGACAACTGTACTAACTGTACTAAGCCATTTGCATAGGAGTTTAGAGTCGATGCATTCTATGATCTTGTGTGCAAAAGGAGTCAAGTCTTCTCTTTTTCATTGAGGTTCTTCCACTTCACTAAGTACTCCTATAGTGATGATGGTAGGCTTTTACGTCTCTAACTACAATAATCTTCTTGACTTTCCTTCGAGATAGCCAATTTGGATGACTAATTCCTGCTCCCATCTGTAGCATCTGCATGATTTGGTTTCAGTCTGCTGATATGGAAGATGGGATGGACATTCGTCCACTCCAGTAGATCAATCTTGCAGCTAACGTTCCCAACTTTGGCAATAAATCATTGGGATAGGACCTTCATATTTTTGCTCCAATCTCATATTTTTGCTTTAACAGTAGCCTCACTGCAACCAAGTTACCAACGTCAAAGCTCTGGGGTCAGAGATTTATTGAACTTATTGTTCATTCCTAATCCGCTGACTTTATGGTAAGAGAAAAATGTAACTACTATCCATATTGAATTACTTGGTCATGAATCGTTCTTCATTAACATGTGCTAATGCTGGGAAAGTCAACTCTGGACAGATTTAAATGATGCTAAATCAACCAAAGATAATCCAAGTCTACAACTACTACTGGCCTAGCTGTGAAAATTATGGTATATAGCTGTTTAATTCAGGTATACACTTGTCTAATATGAATAACTTGCAAGCACCAAATAGAAAACCATATATAAATTTGTTACATTCAATAGAAATAGATTTTATGTTATTTGACTTCTGATTCTTTCACATGTTTCAATTTTCTAAATCTAATTTTTATTTTTCAAAAATTTTTTTGGGTGTGATTTTGAAGCCCTCATTAAGCAGTAAGTAGGGATTATCACTAATTTATGAGTTTAGATTTAAGATTTTCATTTTCATATGTAAAGTTGTTTGATATTTATAAAATCACATATATTTTTTAGTATTTGATTAAGATCCCATTTAATAATAATACAAAATTTTTCCTTTTTTTTTTTTATGGAAATTAAGGTATCATGAATTAATAATACTTTTATTATTATTCATTTTTCTTATTTGGAAGTTTTACTGTATTACAATAGTAATTGTGTCTTATAGCTTAATTCCAATTTTATAATGACATAACATTATAATAAAATTCTATATTTGGAATGTATAAGAATTAAGCTTGTCATTAAACTATAATATAGTGAAAATAACATGTCATCGTTGTACATTTTGGTGACAAATAAATAATATCATTATTATAAGTTTGATACTATAATTCAATTTTAATGATAATAAGATTTATCACCACTATTTCAGTATGTGACAATAAATAACTTTGGTTGATCATTTATAACAATATTATGTCATATGTTAATGTCATGATATTATTGCTTTTTAAAGTTAAGATTTTAATCTTTTTCAAAAAAAAAAAAAAAACTCACTTGTATTAATTTGATCTATTATTATAGCATTGGAATGCAAAACGTAAGATTAAAGATTAGTTTGATGCCAACAAAATAAGATTGGCCAAATGATGCATGATGATTATAGGTTTTTAAAGATTTTTTTTAATTTTGTTTTAAAAATATTTTTTTATTTTTATAGAAAAAATTAATTTTATTTCTTATTAACTATTTAAAATATCAATTAATATATATTATTAATTTTAGTCTTAAAATTAATTTTAAATAATTATTTGTCATTTGTCAAATAATTGTATATAATATTGGTATATGTCATTATATTATGTATAATAGAAAATTGCCACATTATCTCTCTCTCTCTCTCTCTCTCTCACACACACACACACATATATATATACTTCATTAAAATTTAATAAATTTTTTCTTGAAATTATACCACTTAACATTATAGATGTGAACTAATAGATAATCTTTTATTATGATTACTTTTATACATAATTATAAATTTTAAAAAATTTGTTATTTTATTTGCTTGATACTAACTTTTTATAAAATAATAATTAATCATTCAATTAGCTAATTAATTACTTAATAAAAATAAATATTAAATTTATTTAAAATTTATTATAATCTCAAAATTAATTTTAAATCATTGTTTATCATTTATCAAATAATTAATTATAATACAACCATATATCATTATTTTACATTATGTTATAAAAAATTATTATATTAAAAAAATTTATAAATAATAAATTAAAAAACTCAACTGTTATATAAAAAAATAAAATCTTCTAACTAAGAAATTAAAAAATTAAAACATAAAAAAATTTAAATAGAAAATAAAATATAATTTTTATTTAAATCTTATTATTATAATAATATTGCACGTTGCGCATGTTCACTAACTAGTTTTAATATTGTTATAGATCCTCACATGATTATTACATGCTACATCATTTAGAAAAAATATTTTTATTACTATCAATCAATATATATATATAATTTTAGTCTCATTAATTTTGTTATGCCTTTTTTATTATGTGTTAAATATCTAAATTATTTATTATTTCTTTTAAAAAGTGCCATATCATCCAATGATTTTTATCCAAATACTAATTAGAAAGGAACAATAATTCTATTAAAAAAAAAAAAGAAGAAGATTATAATTATACTGATCAGAAGTAACAATAATTCTTTAACCGAAACAATTAAGATTTCAACTACATTCTCTGTACAAACATATACCAAACTTATAAAAGTTATGTTCTATTTCAATAAATTGCTAATCTATACTAGCAAAAGCAAAGATCTACCACAAAAAAAAAAAAAAAAATCAAATAAATTATCAAGTAAGTTTAATACTTTTTTTTTTTTTACATGATCTTTAATCATCAATATATATAATTATGATCTTAAAGCTAGCGTTAAATAATTTTTTATTATATATTAAATAATTATTTTATTCAATTAAATGTTTAGAACTGTCACGTAATTTTTAAAATAATTAAATCAACTCAAAATAAAATAGATCATCCAACAATATTATAAAGAAATAAACTAAAATTTCAATGGTCTTTCACTTGGAGGAATTGGTAGAGTCAAGGCCTCGCAAACCATTATTATAATGAAACATTTTCTTAGATTTGATGATCTCATTATTACTTTTGGAATAAAAAATAAATTTTTTTGTAATAAAATATGGATCTTATTATTACTTTTCGAATAAAAAATATACTATTTTAAATCAATTCAAAATAAAACAATAAATCTGATATGATATATAAAACCTATTAGAAGGAAATTAATTGTTCAAATAGAAAAGTTTTTTTTTTTTGAAGAAAGTTCAAATAGAAAAAATTGAACAATTTATTATTGTGTAGTCAATAAGTATATAAAATTTTAAAATAATATAGTTTTTTTTATTAGATTTATAATAAAAATTTAGATGTATATATACATATATAAGCACATCATCATTTTCAAATTTTTATGTTTATTATTTTATTTTTTTAGACATTTTATCTTATATTAATGATAATTAATATTAAAATAATTGTAAAATATTCAATTTTTACATTTATTATTAGATCAATTATTACACATTTAATTTTAACATTAAGTAGTTAACTTTAATTTATATATGAATTAATGAGCAATATGAAAAGTATTTCATATAAGAGCTACAATTTTTCAAGATCACTCATCTCAAAAAATATTCTATGGATATGCTTTTTCTTTTTTTAAAAAAATTTTAATTGTACAAAATTAATAATTTTAAATTAATTTAAACGAAAGAGTTGAAAATTTTATAAAATTAATAATTCAATTTTATTAGACGTATAATCTATATAGTTCTCACCTAAAATTAATTTAAATGTGTGTATATATATCAACTTGATAAAAAAAAAATTATTCTAACTAAGAATGGTTTCAGATTACACAAATTGCTACCTAATATATATATATATATAGTAACTCTTGACCATTTTTAAAAAATTTTATGTTTTATTTTAATTTTACATATATTTATAAAAAAAAAATTCTGTGCAAAGTATGAAAATGCAACTAGTTTTTATTAATGATAACTCAGGCCCGGCTCTAGGCCTAGGGCCCTTAAATTTTTTTAAAAAAATTCTAAAGAAAATAATTAAAAATAAATCTCAAATTAATATTTTGTCTATGCAAAAATGTCTAAGTTGTTAAAAAGAATCATCAACTTTTTCTTTTAGTAAAAAAGGCCTCTATTTTTTTCTTTTTTCTTTACTAAAAGAGGACCAAAATTTTTTTATTTTTTATTTTTTGTGTGAAAGAGCATTTAGAAAAAAATCTTATTTCTCAATAAAAGAGATCTTAAATTTTTTTTTGGTCCAGGGCCCTATAAGTGTAAGGCCGGCCCTGCGATAACTAGAGGTGTTCATAAAATATGATAATATCAAAATAAAACTGAATTATAAAAAATCGAGAAATTCTTGTCCATACTGTCCCATAACTAAAGAGTAGAATGACTTTAGAGCAACACATATATTCGAACGAGAATTGTATACTTAATTTTTTTACGATCCATACGAAAATCCATTTCCAGGATTTCCTTGAGAATTCAGGGGGAGAAAGGTGTAATCCCCTTACCCATGGAAGAGAAACGATGGAAATTCCTCACCCATCAACGCATATCCCCGCGGGATCTCAAAGCCCCATTGCCATCCAAGGCCCATGGACTATGGGATGAGACAGGCAGCCCACAACCCATTAAGAGTGGGCTAAGTTTCCCGCCAAAACAAGGACAATGGGTCTCGTTCTTTCCCGCCAAAACCATACCTTGGTTCCCTAGCGGGCTCGTTTGCCCTTCCTTTTCTACTTTGCTCTCTCTCTCTCTCTCTCTCCTGTCTCTGCGGAGTTCCAACAGTGATTGCTGGTGAAGGCTAAGAGATGGCGAGCATAGAAGATAGAAACAGTCACAAGCGACAATTCTTGGAATTTCTCGATCAAAATGTTATCCTTCTTTCTTTCTTTCTTTATTTTTGTTTACACTTTTATTTGTATTGTGGTGTTTGATTTAATAGATGATGGATCAGATATACAAGGATGAGATAAAGGCCATGATCAACCACAAGCGCCGCCGCCTCATCGTCAACATCTCCGATCTCCACGCTTTTCAGGACTTTGGTCCCAGGTGATTATTGTGTTTCCTAACGTTTCACAGCTTTGTTTTTTTTTTGGTGGATTCTATTTGGTTTTGTATTTTGTTTTCTTCAGTTCTGATGCTTAATTTTTTAAAAAATTTGATTTTAGGATTCTGAAGAACCCTAATGAGTATATGCAACCGTTCTGTGATGCAGCCACTGATGTGGCTCGTAGTATTGATCCTAAGTACTTGAAGGAAGGAGAGCAAGTAATTGTGGGTTTTGAGGGACCTTTTGTGTCTCGCCGTGTCACTCCAAGGGAACTTCTTTCTGAATTCATTGGCTCCATGGTCTGCGTTGAGGGGATTGTCACCAAATGTACTTTTCCTCCTTTCGTTCTGCTACCTGATTCCATTATTTGTTGTTCATTTGTTTGTAATTTCGGTTCAAGAAATTTTATAGTATTGAGGATTTGACGCGACAAATGTAATGCTATGTGAGATTTTGTGTCAAATTTAAGTTAAGAATGAAAATCAGTGCTGAATATTATCATGTTAAATACAAAAAGGCTTAACAGGTTTTACAGCTTCATTGTGGCTGAATGGTCTTGTTATATATTCGGGTTAATGACACTAGTAGCATGAGGATGACTTTTGAAACACAATATTCATGTGCCTATCTAAGTACCTCATTGGATTCTAAGTGCTACATTTTTGCTTTGTTTTGTCTAGCGATTCTTTTGACTTTTTTGAGTTATTTTTTGTGTGAGTGACTAAATCAAGTAAATGTTGCGTTCTTCAATAGAAGTAGAACACTTCTTGTTATAGTTATTGTTGAGTTTTTTATGGAAAGAATTACATATATTCTTATCTCTATGTCATGTATGGGTTGATAGTGTTCTTGCCCTGCGAACCTATGTTGCACAAGAATCTCTGTTGGGTCAAGTTTAAGCCTTTGAACACGTTTTTGCATTTCAGAAAATTTGCATTTTTTTCCCCCACTTTTTCTCACTTGAATTTTAGAAAATGTCATTTTTCTTGTTGGCCTTTTTTGTTTCCGTTTCCATGCTACATTGTCCACTTATCAAATGCAAAATGCTGTAGTACTTTAAGTAGCCCTTATATGGTATCTCTATAGGTGCATAAATCCAATTTAGGTCTTCATTTTCAGGTTCTCTTGTAAGGCCAAAGGTTGTCAAGAGCGTTCATTTCTGCCCCACAACTGGGGAGTTCACCACTCGTGAATATCGTGACATTACATCTAATGTGGGCTTGCCCACAGGTTCTGTGTATCCTACGAGGGTATTTCTTAAGTCCTAGGAGTTTTTTGATTTCTAATAATTATTAGGGAAATATCTTTCATGTAAAAGTACTGTTTCAGGATCAGCAAGGGAATTTATTGGTGACTGAGTATGGGTTATGCAAGTACAAAGATCATCAAACTTTGTCAATGCAAGAAGTGCCGGAGAATTCTGCACCTGGTCAGCTTCCAAGAACAGTGGATGTCATAGTTGAGGATGACCTGGTTGATTCTTGTAAGCCTGGAGATCGTGTGGCTATTGTGGGGATATACAAAGCACTTCCTGGAAGAAGCAAGGGTAATGTGAATGGAGTATTCAGGTAGTTCCAACAGAACCACATGTGTTGCTTAAACAATTGTCTCTTTCCTTTTCATGAAGTCAAAATTTCCTGTTTAAAGCTTGAAATAAAGTTTTGATGTGCAGGACTGTTCTCATAGCTAATAATGTTTCGTTGCTCAACAAGGAGGCTAATGCACCAATTTACAGTCCAGAAGACTTAAAGAATATTAAAAAGATAGCTGAAAGAGATGATGCATTTGACCTACTTGGTAATTCTCTGGCACCATCAATATATGGGCATTCATGGATAAAAAAGGCAGTGGTTTTGTTGATGCTTGGTGGAGTGGAAAAGAACTTGAAGAATGGTACCCACCTGCGAGGGTGAGTTGTACCTTTTTTTTTTCTTTTCTCCTTAGAATTTTATGTTATGGATCATCAATAAAAATTTTACTCTGGCCAAAATGCTACAGCACTTTGATATGAGACATTTCATTGGAATTTATTGCTCCAGCACAATATTCCATTTCTAATCATGATAAATTAACATTTGCTCCTGTAGTGACATTAACATGATGATGGTTGGCGACCCATCGGTTGCCAAATCTCAACTTTTGAGAGCAATAATGAATATTGCTCCCTTGGCTATATCAACCACTGGTCGTGGTTCTTCTGGTGTAGGATTGACAGCTGCTGTTACTTCTGATCAAGAAACTGGTAAGAATTTAATGAAGTAGCATTTATTATGTGGTGATATTTTCCAAAAAAAATTTCATATAATTTGTTTAACTCTTATCAGGAGAAAGAAGGCTAGAAGCTGGAGCAATGGTTCTTGCTGACAGAGGTGTTGTCTGCATTGATGAGTTTGATAAGATGAATGATCAAGATCGTGTTGCTATTCACGAAGTTATGGAGCAGCAGACTGTTACCATTGCTAAAGCTGGTATTCATGCATCTCTGAATGCTCGATGTAGTGTGGTGGCTGCTGCAAATCCCATATATGGAACTGTAAGTGTGAACTTTGTTATTGATTTTAAGACTGTTACCTTACTTGTTGTTAGACCCTTGTATACTGATGTTCTGATTGTTTGAACTTCTGGTTGCTGGTTGCTAAATACAGTACGATCGCTCATTGACACCAACAAAGAACATTGGACTTCCTGACTCTTTACTTTCTCGTTTTGATTTACTATTCATAGTATTGGATCAAATGGATCCTGATATTGACCGTCATATTTCTGAGCATGTCTTGCGTATGCATCGTTACCGTTCTGCAATTGATGGAGGTGCATGAACTATCCTGTTCATTAACTTAACACTATTCTAATAAATGCTAAAAGATGAAACCTAATGTTTTCAGGTGATGGAACCCTTGATGGAGGATCTAGATATGGAAGAGAAGATGAAGTTGATGCCGACTCATCTGTCTTTGTCAAGTATAACCGAATGCTTCACGGGAAGAGAACAGATAGGGGCCGGAAGCGTGATACCCTTACAATCAAGTTTCTTAAGAAGTATATCCATTATGCAAAACATAGAATTCAGCCTGATCTGAGTGATGAGGTCATTATGCTTTTGATTGCTTTCGTATTTCGGGTGCCATTTCCGCTGTTAAACACGTCAAAATAGACTTTTCTCTTGAGGAAGAATTTGATAGTTCTTATGCTTGCCTTCCTATCCCATCTAAATCTAGAATAGCAATTCTGAGTTAATTCTAACATTTCATTCACAGGCATCTGAACACATCGCAACAGCATATGCAGAGCTTAGAAGTGCTGGTTCAACTGCAAAGGTTGGTCTTAATGGGGTTTGAATTTAACTGATGCAATTTCCTTTCATCTTCTGATTCTGCTTACTTTTTGTAGACCGGAGGAACACTTCCAATCACTGCCAGAACCTTAGAAACCATAATACGTTTATCCACTGCTCATGCCAAATTGAAATTGAGTAGGAAGGTACTCAGTTTGTATCACTTTTTAGTCGTGCTATCTTGTCAATGCGGTGATGGGAGATGTGTCATTTTAGTCTTTTACTATTCATTAGTGACATTTCACAAGACATTATCTCTAGTATTGTCATTTTTGCTTTTCCACCAGACTTTATTGTGCTTGATTTACTTATCTTGATAGGTTTCCAAGTCTGATGTTGAGGCTGCCCTTAAAGTTCTGAACTTTGCAATATATCATAAAGAGTTAACTGAGATGGAGGAGCGTGAACAAGAAAGGGAGAGAGAATTAGAGAGGAAACAGAAAGCTGAGCGTCGTTCTGGTAGAAACGATAGAGATGATCATATTGCTGCTGATATAGAAGGGTGAGTAGATGTTGCATGAAAATGTGTTGTCCATAGTTTCATGTGCTGTTGATAAATTGGAATCGAATGAGTTAACATTATCACCTATTATCTTTTTCATTCAACCTAAGGTTTGTGCTAGTTTATTCTTTTTCTTTTTTTGGTTATGGTCAGTTCGGCGACAGATGCCATGGATGTTGACGAACCTCCTGCAGAGGAACCCACTGCTGAGCTTTCTCCAGAAAGGTCTGACACCAGCATGCACTGGAATTGGCTTCACACACTCAACCCATGCATACACACACCTTTCCCCTTCCTTGTGTTGTGCAAATTACAGTTAAAAATTCCCCGATTTAATGCTATTTTTGTTATTTTTTGGGGCTCTTCTTGGCTAGCAGAATCGAAACCTTTAATACTGTATTCCGTGAGCATATGCGCTACTTGGATAGCATAACCATTGATGATCTAGAGAAGGTTGTCAACACGGCCGACATTCATTATTCGAGAGAGGAGATAATGTCTCTATTACAGGTAAAATTCAATCTTTTGAGCATCGATTTGACAGCAATGGTTGTGAAGCTGAACCTTTGGTAATTCTGTTAGTTCAAATTGGGTGGCCTTCCTTTCCCTGCCCTCACTTAAAGAGTTGGATTGTACTTTTAGAAGGTGCAGTGGTTTACTTTGAACCAAATATTTTTGCAGAAACTCCACGACCAGAACAAAGTGATGATAGCTGATGGAAAGGTTCATATGGTAATATCATGAGTTATAAGAACTGCATCTGCAAATTTTAAGCAGGTATGTTTGCTGATGTTTGTTAACATTTCTGACACTCAAAAAAGAAAAAAGAGCTATTTTTGCAAGCATCCTAGTTAGTTATTCACCTTTGGTATCCCGCAAGGTGTCAACCCTACTCTCCTAAATGAATGGTGAAATTAGAATGCACTAATTAATCTTTTTATCAAATCGTGTGGTTCTATTGGTTTTTTGTTTAGATGTTTTGCATCTGCGGAATGGATTTCAGGGACAGTTTGTTGGCAAAGCAGTTATCTTCAGAAAGCAAAATGGCCTGGTCTCAGTTGCGGAATTCACTCCTGATTGCTGAATATTCAGAAGCGAAAGTGACTGCTGGAGAGGAAAGTTGCAATAGCATTAGTTATGCAGTATATAGTTTTGTCGGAGGAAGTAAAACTCTTGTACCATTGATCATGTGACTTGAAATTTGGTTGATTATAAGGGGAGGCAATCCTGGTATTTAAAGACTCGTTTGTCATTTCCATCTGTCAAGGTGGACGACAATAGACGCATCAAACAGATTACTTGACCTTTCATTGACTGTTATCATTTGCAGCATTCCTTGTCTTAATAATTGCTACTCATTGTCTCTGAATTAACTAGTACATTTATACTTTCCCTTGTCATGGTGTCCGCCTGGGCCTGGTTTTGCGTCATATACTGGTGCCATTTTGCTTTCCACCAATAGGCTGGCTAGTCACCTTCCTGTTCACGGATATAGTGGTTATAAGACTTACTATTCATAGAGAAACTTGGCCATGCGTGCAAATTGTTAAAACTAACAAGTTGATTCAGTTCATGCTTGAATGGTACTAGGTATTTTTTAGCTGAAGTTGTTATGATACTAAACTTGAATCTTTCATATGCCACCGTCTCCGTGTGCAAGCATCTGTTCATTTACAAATGGTTTTGAACTTTTAGAAGGTACAAGTGAAGGGAAAAAAAAAAAACACAATTCTGATGAAATGATGATATTGCTCAATCATTTTGCTCTGAAATTAATGAAATGTTTTCTAGGCAATTGCGTTTGATCTGTTTATTGTTGCACGTTTATGGGGAAAAAGAATAGAAATAGCAAAGGAGAGACTTACAGGTATATATTTATCCATATCGTGTCGAGTTTGAAATAGCAACCAACTCAAATTCTTTCAAAGGGATATCAATATTTAAGCTCTATCCATTATTATATTTATTTACATAATAAATAGTATGTCTTTGATACTATTGGTGTAGAAGGATCATTTCATCAAACACAAAATAAAACCGAATTGCATAAAACCCTACTTGTGTGCTTCTCATCATAAGCAAAGCATAAAATGGCAAATAAGGAAGGTAAAAACATGAACAAAGAAAAAAGCAACTGTGACACGTGGTTGGTCTCTAACCTGTTCAGGCCCAGGACTAAGGAATGGAGAAGACAAAACTCTATTGTGGAATGGATGGTCTAAACGTAATTTGAACAACCTAAAAACCATAATCCATACGTATTTTTCAAAGTTGGGTTCTTTTGGATTTTGGAATTGTGGGTTTGATTTGTTTCGTTCATGAAAGTTGTTTTCTTTTTCTTTGGCAGGTGAAAGCAGATGTGACTGAAGGGTCCGCCAAATTAGCAGAAGCAATAGGGGATGATTCTGAGGCTGTAATATGTGCCACTGGATTTCTGCCTGGGTGGGATTTATTTGCTCCATGGAAGGTCAATTCTCTCGTTACTGCTTCTTCTTGTTGTAATTGCTCTTAATAGAACAATTGGTCGTGGTACTAAAGTCATCTCCAGGCTCTGAGGTTGTGAAATTAAATTCTAGTCAGAGCTAAATTAAAAAAAAAAAATTATATCAATTTTTAATTTTATGTTCTATGAGTTTTCAATCTATTAGTCCAATGCTTGACAAAACAACAGTTTCCATTCGATGACATCCTTTTTTCCCCCTCTCTGTTTGTTTTGAAACTAGTTATGAAGACTGTTACATACTCTGATAACAATTGGTTACTTCTGATGCAAAATCCATTTGGTTGCAGAACGAATATTATGATGATGATAATTTTGTTATAGTTAGTTATTATGAGCAAGCACCAGTTCTTTGAGATATGTCTAGATGGATCAGAAAATTTCTCTCTCAGATTAACTCTTTTTTTTTTTTGGTTCTACTCTCTCAGATTAACTCTACCTCACTTGCCATGTGGTAATCTAGGTGCGTTAGAGTTTCAGTAGTGTAGCAACTATAGCGAAAGGCTTGAGGCTATACAAATTTAGATCTGTGAAAGCTGAGCGATTCACTTCTATTCCAGGATTTGTTGAATCAAAGTTATAACATGCTAACAATGTTGTATGGTAAATATAGCAGATAGCAACATAAGATGTATGAAATGCTTGTAGTATAGTTATTTGTTTGTTTATTCGACTATTTGTGCTTATCTCTAACTTCAATTTTATCTAATGTGTACAAGTTAAAAATGAACACTTGCAAATTTTTAAGGTTAGAAAATCAGAAAGGTAGCGTTTGGTTAGAGGAATTTAGATGAGGATTTTGAAGAATCTATGGATTTGTTTAAAGTCCATTGTTTAGTTGAGAAAAAGTTAGTTGAACTTTATGGATTGGTAAAATTTATTAGCTACCACAATCTTTCAAAATGAGGAATTCTAAATCCTTTGTATGAGGTGTGAGTTTGTGAAATTTATCATTTTAATGAATGATGGATTTTACAATTATAATTTTTTTTAATTGTAAAAATGCCCTTGAAATCCATTGATTTGTTCATACCAGAAAAATGAGATTTTACAAATCCATGGATCTTAAAACTTATAGAATCCATGGCTTTTAGATCATGGACTTAAAAACCCTCAATCCAAACTTGGCCAAGTGTGAAGATTTGCCATTGATAACAGTGACAATGTCGATTGTTTCAGTACATAATCCAAAAATCCATTACCCAGTTTGGTTGATTGTATATGTGACTGTCATGTAGTAATACATATGGTAGTTCTGGTGTTCCAGGTGTTCAATTATCCTGTTGCATTTTATGATAAAAGTTTTATGAAGTTGCTTTATTGCAGGTTGATAATTTTGGCACTGTAAACCTCGTTGATGCTTGCCGTAAACTTGGTGTGAACAGATTCAATTCTCATCAGCTCTATTTTAGTTAATGGAGCGGCAATAGATCAGATATTTAATCCAGCTTACGTGTTTCTCAATGTTTTCGGGCTGACCTTAATAGCGAAACTTCGGGCAGAGCAGTGTATCAGGAGATCTGGTATAAACTACACGATTATTAGACCTGGTGGGTTGAGAAATGACCCTCCAACGGGAAAATGTTGTTATGGAGCCAGAGGTATTCAGATTCATCTGATAACTTTCAGATATTGTTCCTGGCGCTCTCATGTATGAGGAGCATTGACTTAATTTTTCTTTGTTCTTTGTCTCTAGGATACTCTTTATGAAGGAACTATATCTAGAGATTTGGTTGCAGAGGTTGCTGTTGAGGCATTAGTCCATCCAGAATCATCTTACAAAGTTGTGGAAATTGTCTCTCGACTGATGCTCCTAAGCGTGCATACCGGAATCTTTTCGCTTGTATCAGGCAACATTGAGTCTGTTCATGTCACAGGTAGGAGGCAGTGCTTTTTCACTTTAAATGCAGAGCATTTACATGCAAGTAATATTTTTGATGCTTCAGCGACTTCTTTTGGTGGTCATTGTTGCCTACATTCATTTTATAGAATATCAACTTGACTGTTTGGCTATTTCAGTTATCAAACTTCACCTCGTGTTTGTATAGAGGAACCAAATTAAGTAAAAAAATAAAGAGTTGCATAGATGAAACAAATTTCTCTCCCCATGGTACTTTGTTTTCTTAAGTGAATATACATAACATTATGCATTCAACTATCAATAGACAGGAGTACAATCACCAAGAATTGAATATTGAACAAAGAATGATTGATAGCTCATGTAATTGCTTAACCAAACAACAATCGCACTCAAGTTATTTGGGGTAAATGGAAACTGAACTGAAAAATTAAAGAATAAGTAGCAAGAAATCTTCACCAAATAACCAAAAATAAGAAATGGGCAAACTTAAAAGAACCAAGCAGCAAGAGAGGCTATGACTGCTAGTGCAGCTGGAGCACCCAAAGCCACTCCAGAACTTTCCATGGGAGCCGGAGCAATCCCGCCCAAATTTTCAACCGCAGCTGATGTTCTGAAAGCGGTGAAGGCCAGAAGAATCATAATGTAGATGATGAAGAGCATAGCCATCTTGCAACCCTCCATTTCACCGAACTTCTAAAGAGGCTGACGAGAAGCAGAAATGGCTCGCAGAAGTTGTAGTAGAAGAGTGTTTTGATATTGTACGAGTATGAAGAGGAGCAAATGGTTTTTATAGGAATGATTTAACGAAATAATTAAGGAATCTGACAGCTAATTTATGCTGTTTTAACCACAAACAAAATCATTTAGGAGTGGCGTGCTGCTAGTGTAATTAATTATACTTGTGACCAGCCTGGAATTGTGGAATAACCTTGTAAGCAATCATTATGCCTTAAAAATCCACTCTTCCTAGTCAAGTTTTAAATTTCTTTAGTGTGTTTAATCTTGTAGCCTGTAATATATTTAAACTCACATCCAGTAGATGATCCTCTATCAAAGGCCACAGCGACCTTTAAACAACCTGGCTTACATTTAATTATTATTCTAGTTTCAAACAAAAAAAGACATTCTGTTTCCTCCCCCCCCCAAAAAAAAAAAAGATTGTTAAAAGAAATTGATAGTTCACATGTAACAATCTCATTGGTTGATGATTCGTGTAAAAGAAGTCTATCTACATTTCCAAAGCATGGTAGTAACATTATCCGCTGGCATTATAACCCAATGGAGCTTCTCAGTAGAATCTGCAGCTGCAATATATGTCATTAACGTCATATTCATGTTCCATAAATATATCAGATTAACCGAAATAAAAACGTTTCAAAGGGGATGATACAACAACAAAGTCATTGAGCTAGTAAAGCCGTCATTGAACTAGTAGTCCACATATTATCTATACCTGCATGTCATGGATGAAGAGTGGAACCAATTTCCATTCAGGTCCCGTTCGGTCCTATTTCATTTTCCGTTTTTGTGCAGTTTCAAGTGACAAACTGCATGTCCAGTTGAGTGGTTGTCAATTAAGTGTGATAGAATATATATTTGATAAGACTTAATTTTAGGGAAAGAAATTTTAGAAGATGGAAACTCATTCATCTCATTTTGAAATCCACATTTAGATTTGATTATATATAATTTATTTCAGTCCAGTTCATTTATAATCAAGTAACAGATTTTTATTTTTTTTGGTTTATTAGCTCATAAAATCTAAACCTTTTTGAGTTTTGATAAAATTGACTAATCTTTTTAATTTTGGCAAAATTAACCAAAACTAATAAAATTTTGACAAATCTATCCAAAATTCAAATTGTTTTGATACATTGAAAATTGCCAAAATTAAAAGAATTGGCTAATTTTGTCAAAATTTTTATTAATTTTAGCTAATTTTTTCAAAATTAAAAAAATTGATCAATTTTATTAAAATTTGAAAAAAAAAAAGATTTTAGGAGCCAATAAATTTTCTTTTATTGCACTTATAAGACTGTTAGATTATAAAAAAGATGATAGTTGGACCTATTATATTCAAAATGAAATGATAGACCTTAATTAAATATACAGAAAAAATTTAAAAGTAGTCATAATTCATACATAAAAACAAGCTCAAGAGTATGCATACTTATTAAAAGTGGTCAAAATTCATAAATAAAAGCAAGCTCAAGAGTATGCATACCTATTAATTATTAATTTATGCAAATGTATTCTTTCTTAAATACACAAATTTCTAATTTTAAATATTTTTTTCAAATTAAAAAAAAAAAAGAAAACACAAAGAACCTGCTAGCTATGGCAAGCTTTAAGATTAGTATAGTGAGCAGCCACAATGTCAAGAAAACCCGTTAAAATGAGTTTGAGAAGGAGCAAAATTGATTTAAATTAGATTAACGTGGAAGAAAAGGATCCAATGAAAAATTGATTTAGATTTAAGTAGTAGAAAACATTTCTTATTAGATTATATATCTCAGCTAATTTTGATTAAAATTATTTATGAATTCCAAATAAATTAGTTGTATATGCATTCCATGGTGATGGGATGGTAGATTTTGAACGGCAACGCCTTCTCCCCTACGTATTGGAAGTGGGATTCCTTTTCTGTAATGTTTTTTCCTTTTTCTTCAGAAATGAATTTTTATGGTTTTTTAATATATATATATATATATATATATATATATATATATATATATATATATATATATATATATATATATATTTTTTTTTTTTTTTATATATTAAAATATATATA